>CAWUFW010000027.1:720000-965000 GCA_963921515.1 Calotriton arnoldi
AGAGAGATGAGGGTGAGAGGTGAGAGAGATGAGAGAGAGAGGTACGAGAGAGATGAGAGAGAGAGGTACGAGAGAGATGAGAGAGAGAGGTACGAGAGAGATGAGAGAGAGAGGTAAGAGAGAGATGAGGGTGAGAGGTAAGAGAGAGGTGAGGGTGAGAGGTAAGAGATGAGGGGGAGAGAGATGAGAGAGAGATGAGAGAGATGAGAGAGAGATGAGAGAGAGATGTAAGAGAGAGGTAAGAGAGGTAAGAGAGAGAGAGGTAAGAGAGAGAGGTAAGAGAGAGAGGTAAGAGAGAGAGGTAAGAGAGAGAGAGGTAAGAGAGAGAGAGAGGTAAGAGAGAGAGAGAGGTAAGAGAGAGAGAGGTAAGAGAGATAAGAGAGAGAGAGAGAGAGAGAGAGGTGAGAGAGAGGTAAGAGAGAGAGAGAGAGAGAGAGGTAAGAGAGAGAGGGAGAGTGGGAGGGGGGGAGAGGGAGAGGGAGAGGGAGAGATAACTTTCTGATTTCTGCTGCTGCCGGTGAGGCAGCAGCAGGAAGCAGTGATGGGCAGGACACTTTAACACCTTCGCCGCGATCGGAACTCCGCTCAGATGCTGGACATTCCGATCGCGGGTGTGGTCGTGACGAGCTCAGCTTGTCATGCGCACACGCCCGCCGCGCAGCATGACGAGCTGAGCTAGTCATGAGCATCGAAGGGGTTAATTTTAAAGTGCGCATGTCTCCTTCGCCGTCCGGCCAGACATGCGCATTTAAGATAGCTGGGTTAGAGACAGCATAGGGCTCCAGTGTCCTCGGGAGCACCAAAGGAGTCTGCTCCCTCCAATCCTGGCGCTGCTTTCATTTTTCTTTAAATATCTTTATTGCATTTTTTAAATTTTTTAACATTCAGAAGTCGTTCAAAACTGTATTCATATATATATACGGACATACATCGTGAAAGAGTATTTGCAGCTGAGGTTCATAGTATAATTACATCTACAGGACATGTATATATATGCTTCTGCATTTGTGGTATTAAAGTGAACAATTGTACACCACGTCTTTCTTGCTCTGTGTCACTTCTTTCCTTTGTTTACAGATAATAGCGCCTGTGGGGCACACAATCGCATCGAGCACGGCTGCGTTCAATTGTCACGTATAATGCACAGTGGCATATCTCATGGGGGCTATACATAGATGATCGCCTCTGTATACAACTAGGAAGTCTGTGAGATATGCTAATAAGATATATATATTTTACTCCAATAAACTAATAACTTTCTAAACTGCCATCAAGAACATGTCGCAGCTGGGCCTGGGTATGTGCACCTTATACATGCGTAGTCTAGTAGCTCGCCAGGGTGGCACGTTGGCTCGTGCACACAGTTGAGAGCTGGGAGAGCAGTTGATATCCTGGGTGTATTTGCGGCGGTGGGTTTAGGCCATAAGTGTGTTTCGTTATAGGTCACAGCTGAGGTATTAGGTGACGTGTGTCTGCCGGCTTGGGGCTCCGTTGCTTGCGTTAGTTTCCTGCGGGGGGGGGGGCGCTGTCGTCGTTGCTGCACCCGTTTGTAAATGCTGTAAAGATGGTATCCCAGTAGTGCGCTATCGGGTACTTGCATAGTCCCGCAGTTTCCTCCCTGTGTAGTGTTGTACTTTCTGCCTGAGCCCACACCGCAAGTGATTTTTCCCAGCTCACTATTACTGGGGGGGCATTGTGTTTCCATCTCTTTGTGATTAAGCGCTTCGCCACTATCAGTCCCAGGTCTCTAAACCTGGAGGTAACTTTATTCTTTTTAGATCTGGCATATAGACCCAGTATACAGATCTCCCATGTGTGCGGTAGGTAGGGGCTCGTCGGTGCAGCTCGCGAGTGCTGCTGTCCCTGCGCGCCAGTAGATTTGAAGGGATGTGCAGGACCAGAGCATGTGTAAAAGGTTAGCGTTTATCTGTTGACATCGCAGGCACGCGGAGGTGGCAGTGTTGAAATACTTATTTATGTTATCGGGTGAGAGGTATGCTCTCTGTATTATGTATGTTTGTATGAGCTTAAATTTTGAGCTTCTTGGTATGTATGAGGAGCTAGCAAGGACAGCGCCCCATTCCTTCTCTGTCCACGTTTGCCCTCTATCCATTTCCCAACGTGTACGAAGACTCAGCATGGGCTTCAGTGTGTGTGTGTGTGTAAGTAGAGCTTCCGCCAACCAATGTACTATGTGTGAGCCTGCACCTATAACGTGTAAGTACTGTAGCAGCAGGTGTGTTGTCGGTTCGGTCGTTATGTCCCCCCATGCTGCCAATAGGGATCTTGTAATAGAGGTGTGTAGAAGGAATTGCCCTGCCGGTAAGTCATAATCCTCGGTTAGTGCCTTGAAAGAGAGCAGGGAGCCGTCTGCGTAGAGATCACCCAAAGTATCTATGCCTGCTGCGTGCCAGTGTGTAAGTATTCCTTCGGAAGTGCCTGCCCTCCCTCTGGGTGTCCCTGTGAGTGGCAGTATCGGGGCGTGGGGGGTCACAGCTCGGGTGAGGTGGAGGCTCCTCTTGTAACACTTATGCGCCAGCTCCAGATGTAACTGGGAGGGGCGTGGGAGTCTAGCAATGGGGTGGAACAGGTGGTAGATCAGAGATTGTGTCCATGGCTGTTGCATGGTTGCCGTGTCCTCTAATCCCTTGCCACTCAACCACCTCGTCACCCATTGTAGCTGGGCCGCCAAATAGTATAGCTCCATGTTTGGGACTGCCAGCCCTCCTTGGCTGGTGGGGGCGTATGGTTTCCACAATGCAACCCGGGGCCTGCCCTTGTTCCAGACTAAGTCACGGAACAGACGTTCCAGTTCTCGGAAAATTTTGGCCGGGACATAGATCAGGAGGTTCGAAAAGTAGTATAATAATTTTGGTAGGATTATCATCTTTATCAATGTGATGCGGCTCATAACATTTAATGGAAGTGACTTCCAAAAGTGCGTTTGGGCCCTAACAGCAGAGATAGCTCTGGTTAGGTTTCCTTCTAGTATGTCGGTGGGTGATCGATACATGAAGACGCCAAGATAACGGAACGTGTTGGGGTACCAAGTGAGAGTGGAGCCATTTATAGACACATTCGTCTCCACCGTGTTATCGCTAAAGGGGTAGACTCCCGATTTTGCCCAGTTCACCCGAAGTCCCGACACTTTTTCAAAGTCCCCGAGCGTGTCCGCTATGGTCGTGGGAATATCGTGTAGATCACGTACATACAATAGCAGGTCATCTGCGTATAGAGAAACGGCATGCGTCCCATCACCCAATTGTATGCCCCATGCATCTCCATCTCTACGAAGCAGCATCGCTAATGGCTCCATGGCTAGGGAGAAGAGCAACGGGGGCAGGGGGCATCCTTGACGCGTGCCTCTTTTCACCTGGATGGGATCCAAAATGAGCCGTCCAGTCCTAACTCTAACAATAGGACGTTGGTAAAGCAGTTGAACCATACTCATGTAATGGTCCCCCAACTCGTATTTGTGTAATACCGCTGCCAAATAGGGCCATTCCAGAGAGTCAAAGGCCTTCTCCAGGTCTAGCACTAGGCAGCCAGAGCATGGCCATCTGTGCAGTGCGTACTTCTGTACCCTAAAGAACCTGCGTATATTGAGTGAGGTGCTTCTGGCGGGGACGAAACCATTCTGGACAGGGTGTACCAGTGTTTTCACCAACGGGGCTAAGCGCTTAGCTAGGGTTGATGCGAAGATCTTGTAATCTGTGTTTAGGAGGGCTAGTGGGCGATAAGAGCCTAAGGACTCGGGGTTCCTTCCGGGTTTGAGGAGAGAGATCAGTAGCGCTTCATTTTGTGTGTCAGTGAGTGTGGAGTCATCTACAGCAGTCTCGTACACCTTCAGCAGCTGCGGTGCTAGTATGTGTGCGTAGGCCTTGTAAAATTCTTTCGGTAGGCCATCGGGTCCCGGTGCCTTACCATTAGACAACGAGAATATGCTTTCCCGGCCCTCCTCTAGGAGGATAGGGTCGTTCAATTCCGCTCTCTGATCACGCTTAGGGTGTGGCAGGATGATCTCCTCAAGATAGATCTGCAGCTCCGTTGAGGTAGCTTGCACGTGGGATTTGTATAGTTCTCGATAATGTGTAGTGAACTCTCGATGCATGTCCCGCTGTGTGTATACTGTAACACCTTGTGCAGTGCGTACTGATGCCACCGGGGTCGTCGTCTTGTCTTGGCGTATCAATCATGTTAGCAATTTCCCTGCTTTATCCCCTATGTGGTGCGTCCGTGCCGAGTGCGCTGCATAATTGAGGCATCGGAGCCGTTCTAGTAAACTGGCGTGTTCCTCCCTGTTTCGTGTGAGTTGCCTGGGGGATCCCTCAGCCGCCTCTTGCTCACTGGGTGCCAGCTTCCTCTCTATAGTGGTGAGATCCTTCTCCAACTGTACTCGCATACCCGCTTGTGCTCCCAGACAGTGCCTCCTCGCGACCACCTTGAGGGCGTCCCACTCTAACAGAGGTGACGAGGCTGTGCCTGCATTTTCGTCATAGTATTGTGCTATGGTGGTTGCCAACAAGTCACGAAATGGCGCGTAAAGTAGAGTGTCGGGTTGGAGGCGCCCGATGGGTATCGGAGGCACATCGCCCTCCCACTCTAGCTCCAGCACATGTGGGTTGTGGTCGGAGTGTGTCCGCCCCATGTAATACGACTCAGAAACACATGGCAATAGATCGCTGGATAGCATGAATCGATCCAAGCGTACATGGAGACCATGTGCATCCGAGTAATAGGAATACATTCTGTCCTGCGGATTTCTATGTCTCCAAGCGTCTGTTAGGTGCCACTGCGTCGCCCATTTGTTGAACGCTTTCATTGCAGCATGCGTGGCTGTGCCAGGCAGGGGGGGGGGGGGAAAGGAGCGGTCCAACGAAACGTCCAAGACGCCATTATAGTCTCCTCCTAACACCATGGGGGTGTCATGCCATGCGGCCAGTTTGTGGGACAGCGTTTCAAAAAAGGCGGCCTGGTCGGAATTTGGCGCGTACAATGACGTAATAACCACTGGTCTCCCGTCCAGTGTGCTTTTCACTATTACCCTTCTGCGTCTATTAAAGAGTCCACCACCCGGAAGGGAGTCCCTGGCCTCACCCATATCAACACTCCCCTAGCGTACGCTGAGTAGCCCGTAGCTTATAGTTGCTCTCTCCACCTCCTGTGTAGTTGCGTCACCTCTGATTTGGGAAGGTGTGTCTCTTGGAGGAGAGCTATTTGTATGTGGTGTCGTTTGAGGTATGAATAAATGAGATACCTGCGCGATGGACTGTGTATGCCTCTCACATTCCAGGTGCCTATCCTAATTGGTGCCATGGTGCGTATTTATCGTTATCGCGCAGGGCCACGTCAGGCCGATGGTTGCGGAGAATGGAAGCATTGTGTTCGGGAACAGTTGCAGATTTCGTGCCCCGATGGTGCTAATAGCCTGATTACCATACCCCAGCGCGCAAATGATGGCATAACAATCACACAAACTGTATAAAAAAAAGAAAATACCAAAAAGGGCGAGTGTGCAACAGGCAACCGTCCAAACAATAAGCAGAAGCAACATTTAACCAATGTCTAGGGGGGACAACAATACACAGCAGTCTACGAGGTGTCAAACTATAGGGGTTGTTCCCCGGCAGCTCCCCATCCTCCAGCCAAACACGTGCGGATCAGGGCCGTGGCTCAAATGTCAGACATGATGTTCCCATTAGGGGGAGGTGAAGGAGTCCCCACCTGTTAACACTGGGATACGTTTTGACCATGACTCCCGCTTACAGCTCGATCCCTGGCTTTAATACACATTTCTTTCATTTAGAGCAAACAATTGCGCCATGCGATCTGAACACAGGTCTATAATACTTGCGTGTATGGCGACACAGTCCTGTTGATACTTGGCAGGAAATACAGAGAGCAGGAGTCTAGACAATGTCATGAGAAGACTGTGGGGTGATCTGAGGCAGTTCACGAGTCTTGTGAAACCAGAAAACTGTCCGAGAGATAGTCGTCACTGGCCGGTCCTTGCTGGTCAGAAGCAGAGTTAGTCTCCTCGTCGTGTGTCCTGCTGATAGCCGCAACCGCCTGGAGGGCCTGGAGTTGGCCACTCAGTATCAGCTCCGGGACTGGTCCGAAGGTCCAAGAGGTCGAGGGCTGTTTTTTTCTTTACCCTGCGACGACGGCGTGGGGAGACAGTAGGATTCATCTCTCTCGTTCCGGTGGTTTGGGCCCTGCCGCCCGTGGAGTCATAAGTGTCGAGCCAGTCCTCCGCTCCCTCTGAGGTGTTAAATAAGTGAGTCTTTCCTTTTGAGACTACCCTTAGCTTTGCCGGAAACCGCAAAGAGTATTTGAGATTGTTCTGCCGGAGCCGCCTTTTCACTGCCATGTACGAGTATCGTGGTTTCTGAACTTGCAGTGTGTAGTCTGGGAAAAACATGACTTTGTGGTTTTCCACCTGTAGATCTTGTAACTTCCTGGTTTCCTGGAGTATGGCGTCCCTGTCTCTGTAGTTCAACAGGCAGATTAGGAGCGGCTTTGGATTGGAGCCCGGGGGCGGAGGCCTGGCTGGTACTCTGTGTGCCCTTTCGACGACAAAGTGGGGAGCGAGGGCTTCCCCGGGTAGCAGCGTGCGAAACCAGTGTTCGGTGTAGGCCACCGGGTCTTTGTCCTCTGTCCCTTCCGGCAGGCCTACCACGCGGATGTTGTTGCGCCGAGCCCGGCCTTCAGCATCCTTAGCCCTGTCCTCCAAGAACTCCACTCGATTTAGGAGGCCCTGGATGTGCTTCTCCGCCGTGGCCAATCGCGGGGAAACATCAGCAATGGTGGTTTCGGCAGTGGTGGTTCGGTCCGTGAGTTTTCGGTGGTCCGCATGGAGCAGAGTGAGATCAACGGCCACCTCGTCTATCTTGCTTTCCAGGGAGGTGCGGATTTGGTTCATTGTTTCCCCCATCTTCTCTACCGCCACCAGCACTGCATCCAATTTGCGGGACATCGGATCAGCCGTTCCCGCTTCTGCCATTTTGTCTGCCTGAGCTTGGGTTTGTGGGGGTGGGGCTGCTGCGCCCCCAACACCAGTCCGCGTGCATCCTCCACGCGACATAGGCCACGGGGTGTCCACGCAAGAGGTCAGGTGGCAGGCAGGGCACCGCCGCGGCCTCCACGGGCGGTCGGCTGTTTGGGTGACCACGCTGGTCTGGTAGGTGGAGCACGTGGGCGAAAGCTGCTGCTTCAAGCACTGCCGGGTCCTCCTGGTCCCACAACGCGCTCCCCGCAGGCAGGATCCCGCAGAGTTCGGGGCGGCAGGCAGAAGGGGTCGTCAATGCCAGACTGGGCCTACCTTTGTGTCTCTATGTTGCCCCTCCACGTTGCCAGTGCCGCCGGATTTCATCACCACTGGGCGCTCCGTTCGCTTTTCCTCCGGCGTCTCCACACTGCGCGTCCGGATGTTTTCGCCGCAGCCTCCCGTATCCCCTTTGACGGCCGTGCAGAGTGGGTCACTGTTGAGGGAGGGGGCACAATCCCTCAGCACTGCACGGCCCAGAGGTTGTTGGTAGCATGAGCACTGGGCCATGACTTAGCTGCCTGCATGAGGGCATCCCCCTGTTGCGGGGGGGAGGGGAACTCGCGCCTCAACAGCACCACTCCCCAGGGGGCCCCCACGGCCGGTGGCAGTTTAGTTTCGGCCAGTCCCAGCCACAGCAGGAGTATGCAGCATTTCCGCTGCGAGCTGCGCCATGATTTGAGGCCTGGTGGGCGGAGCCTGCCCCCGGCCCAGCGTGGAAATCGTCCCCAGGATGATGGCAACCTGCCGGGATGCCTCGGAGCCGAAGAAGCGCGCCGCGGATTTCCTCGTCCACCACAGCCGCCCGCCTAACCGGAGCAGCAGGCCAGCTCCCGGTGCGTTCGAGGGAGTTTTCAGCCCTGGCGGATGTCTGGACGGAGATATGCGGCCAGAGAGGGGAGCCGCCAACGGAGCTCTACTCGGCACGTCCGTCTCCATTGCTGGCGTAGCCACGCCCCCCTGGCGCTGCTTTCATGCTGCATGAGAGCAGAACCAGGATTGGTTACTGCAGTTTCTTGGGTCCCACATTGGAGCCTGCTGGCCTGAAGAAGACCCAAGTGAGGAGGACGTTGTGCTAGGAAGGTAAAGGTAAATGTAATTATGTATCTATAATTTTGTGAAAATTGACAGTCGCATAATTCCAGTGGCCCGGAGTATACGGAAACAGATAGAACTATCACAACCCTTTTTTTTTTTTTAAATTCTTTGCATATTTACCAACAATGAGGTTGCAACTTACACATGTACTTAACTGATAAATGTACAGACTTTGTATGTCTGTAGGATTACACACTAAGGGCCTCATTCCGATGTCGGCCGGAAAGCATTCCGACCGACTCCTTGTCGGAATCGTTTCCAACAGACTCTGGTTTGGGGAGTCCGACTGACCGATTACGATGTTTCCGAACACCATTCGGTTGGACTCCCATTGACTTCAATGGGAGCCTGTGTTCCGACTGACAACACAGACTCCCATTGAAACAAGCATTGGCATAGCCAATAGGTCTCGCTTTTGGGACCTTATAAGTATTTAGTTCTGCAGTACAATATCCTTGGTGCAACAACATCAACTGTTGCATGGCTACACACTTATATGGTCCCAAAAGCGAGACCTATTGGCTATGCCAATGCTTGTTTACATAGTAACTGTTGAGTATCAGCTACGTCCTACTCCCAAATAGACAGCTAGCATGTCAACCGACCAGATAGAGAGATTCACACAGAGAGAGAGAGAGAGAGAGAGAGATTCACACACACACACACACACACACACAGAGAGAGAGAGAGAGAGATTCACACACAGAGAGAGAGATTCACACACACACACAGAGAGAGATTCACACACACACACAGAGAGAGAGATTCACACACACACACACACACACAGAGAGAGAGATTCAGAGAGAGAGAGAGAGATTCAGAGAGAGAGAGAGAGATTCAGAGAGAGAGAGAGAGAGAGAGAGAGAGAGAGAGAGAGAGAGAGAGAGAGAGAGAGAGAGAGAGAGAGAGAGAGAGAGAGAGAGAGAGAGAGAGAGAGAGAGAGAGAGAGAGAGAGAGAGAGACCTTGTGCCACTGACAGTGGCTGGTGTAAAAAAAAAAAAGTACTTTGTGGTGTACTAGTGTGCACAATGAGGGCAGGGGGCAGAAAGTGGCTGTAAGCAGGGCAGGTGAGAGGGGCCGTTTGTAAGCAGGGCAGGGGGAAGAATGTGGTTGTAAGCAGGGCAGTGGAGAGGGGCCGTTTTTAAGCAGGGCAGGCGAGAGAAGGTGGTTATAAGCAGGGCAGAGGAAAGGAGCCGATTGTTGTAAGCAGGGGAGAGGAGCCGATTGTTGTAAGCAGGGCAGGAGAGAGGAGGTGGTTATAAGCAGGGCAGGTGAAAGGGTAAACATGTAAGCGGGGCAGGTGAGAGGGGTAGATAACTAAGCAGGGCAGGCGAGATGGGCGGGTTGGAGGAGGAAAAGGTGATATAAAACGGTGGTGAGCAGGGCAGGTGAGAAAGGAGGGTTATAAGCAGGGCGTGTGAGATGGCGGGTTGTAATCGGGGCAGGTGAGAGGATCCGTTGGTGGAGGGCAGGTGAGAGGAGCCGGTGGTGGTGGTGAGCAGGGCAGCTGAGGGGAGCCGGTGGTGGTGGTGAGCAGGGCAGCTGAGGGGAGCCGGTGGTGGTGGTGAGCAGGGCAGCTGAGGGGAGCTGGTGGTGGTGGTGAGCAGGGCAGCTGAGGGGAGCTGGTGGTGAGCAGGGCAGGTAAGAGGGCGGATTGTAATCAGGGCAGGTGAGAAGGGCGTTGTAAGCAGGGCATGTGAGAGGAGCCGGTTGTAAGCAGGGCAGTGGGCCCGTTGGTGTCTGAGGCAGGTGACCCGCTGGGTGGCAGAATAGGTGAACATAAGTGCTGGTGGCGGAGCAAATGTCCCCTCTCCCCCCTGGCAGGACCCCTTCCCTCCCTCGCCCAACCCCCCTGTGAGACACGACAGCGCTGCACCTCACCCAGAACAGGAGGCTGAAGGTCTTAAGCAGGCAGAGGCAGCCGCCCCCCGGCCGGTCCGCCATGGCTGAAACCCCTGCTCCGGCCGGTCCCCGCTGTCCGAGCCCCGGAGATGCTTCGATGGACCCTCCCTGATCCCTCCGGTGTCGCTTCCCGCCCCGCGCACTCCCTGCTCCCTCCCCGTCCTGCTCGCACTGCTTTCGGTTTCAGGAACCGCTCCCAGGTCAGGCCCGGCCCGGCCCGCCCTTTAAAGAGGCAGCCGGAGGCCTGTGGCGTCGAAGCGGCTGCAGGTGGGTTTAATCCATAGAGGGGTGCAGCCTCCGTCGGTGCAGCGGGTGCAGTGGCACCGGGGCCTAGAGGCCTGGTTATTACTGCATTTCACAGATCAATCGACGGCCGTGGGTACTACAGGTCCCTTCTTTCACCATGGCCAGTGACGCACTGGCTAAGCCACGGACTGTGCATTATCCTAAAATGTATAGGATCCAGAGGGGGAGGGAACGTGTGGGGAGAGGAGACTGCTTCTTTCTAGGCCTAGGAACCAGGTTCTTCAAGCTACAGGTGCCTTCCTCACAAGCATGATAGCCGGGGAAAAAGAAACTCACCATGGCTATAAAAAAACAAGCATTTGAAGGCACGCGCGGGGAGGAGGGGGGGCGACGCGAGTGGTGTGCGCGCGCCTCGCGCTGAAAGTTAAATTTAAAAAAAAAAAAATGAAGGATAGCCGCGCGGCCGTGAAAGTGACACGGCCGCGCGGCGCGAAAGTGAAAGGAAAATGAAGCTGACGAGGAGGGAGTGGGAGGAGGGGGAGGGTATTCACGCGCTGTAATGCACGTCGCGCGCGCTTGTGCGCTATGCGAGCAGCAGGCGTGACCACACGCTCGTGCACCATGGCCTTTTGCTTGCGCATAACCGCCCGAAAAAGGCCACGACGCACGAGCGTGTGGTCAGCTTTCGAAACCCCTTACTTAAAGTCTCGCCAGAGCAGCGCTTGCGCGCTACTCGAGGCTCGACCTAAAAAGGGATGGTTGCGAAAAACCTTGCACCCTGTGGCGGGCACCCCATGGTGCCTGCCACACTGTACATGGTTGTAAAGAGGGGTCCCATGGGTAACCCCATGGGTAACCCCACAGGCCCCAACCGGAGACCTCCAGGTGAAGGAGGGCCTGTTACGGGCCCCCAAAGTCAGTTTCCGACAGCCTTTTCGTGTCGGACAGGCCGATTCGGAAAGGCTGTCCGAATCTGACATCGTAATACGTCGGTTGGAAATGCGGTCCATAGACCTGTACGATTCGGCTCCGACTGACTCGGAGTCTCCGAATGCCGGTCGGAACAGAGTTGGAAAGACCGAATGGTTACCTTCTATTGTAATCAGTCGGTCGGGAATGTTTCCAAGTCGGTCGGAAACATGGGTTCCGACACGGGCTAGGAAAATCCGAATGCCGTTCGGAGCCTTTCCGACCGACATCGTAATCAGGCCCTTAGTAGTAATATACCATAAAACAATACCTACATCTGAAAAGATGAGCATTTTCGTACAAGCAAAACTGCACATCTTCAACTATATAGTCTTCATTAGGAAATACAGTTCATTTTTTAAGTGTATGGGTTGACAAAGCATTCCAATTATGGAGTTCCCACGTGTCGCATGCCACATAATCCACCATGTGCTACGTAGCATGCAGATTAGAAGAAAATGTTTTTCTGTACTCATATGGAAATCTGCTTTTGGTCTTCACCACAGTTCACTGGTTACTTATTCCTGGTTGATTTATCCATTTTGGAGAAAGCACATAATATTACTTACTGAGATCCTTAATAAACAGCATCTTCAGGTGGTTTGAATAGACTGATTTTGTCTACACCAGGAAACAAGTTCTCAATATTTAAAAAAATATTTCAGTCATGGCGGAAAGAAAGATTTTTTGGGCATAAAAAGTGTTGTTTAACTGTTGATGAATTAATGTTTTAAAAAGCATGGTTTTCACCTGCAGTAATTTCCAGACGGTTCTCATCATTTTGAAAGGTCCACAATATTTTGTATCTCAATGTAACATCTTTCGTCTTGATTCTCAAAATGTATCTTAAGACTTTTGAATAATAAATATGTAATGTACAATTCTGTGGTACGGGGCTGTTTTTGGAAGGGACATTTTCAGAAGCCCCGGGTTGTAAACAAATAATATATCCGACAATTAACTGCAGGACACTGGTCTTAAAACATAGTTGAGATGTGCAGACTTCACAAGAAGGGTCTAAATGTAGGCTTGCGTCCAGCTAAATGCAACAGCATGCTTTATACATTCTATATTACTGTGGGTGAAAAAAGGACTGGATTAATAAAAACGTTTCTGTGCTTCCGAGCAAATCATTAACTGATGGTGAAAAACATTTTGAAGATAATAATTTTCTTTCTTGCGAAACTTCAGTATTTTCTAAAGTGTTTGGATTCACTAAGCAAAACTATCCATGTGGCAAAATATTGTACGATCTACATTATATTACAGAAGTTTTTCATCCCATAATATACCATGGATTTTGCACATAATTTGTCTTTTCCTTGATACATAATTCAGTCAATCTTGCAGCATAAAATGGCTGGTATTGGCAATTAAAGTGGCTCCGGCTGCGGTCTACAGGTAAATAATTTATTGGAAGGATGGTGAAGGGAAGGAAGAGGAGATCGGGGGTAGGGGATGGCAGTGTGACTGTGCCTAAGGAATAAAATGCCACCACGCCATTCACATAATCAGGATAAATGCACCATAGAGTGTCGGCCGTCTACATAGGAAATCTGCCTGAAGTCTCTACACCATCAGGTCACGACGACGCGGGCAGCAATACATGTGCTTTGGGGGGATATTCTAAATCACACACCACCAGGGGCAGCTCCTTTGCAATGGCGGGGGAGCATTGCCTCACTGGCTCAGAGCCAGCAGCTGAAAAATAAAACAACATTTTAGCCAGCGTGTGCAGGGTGGGGCCGGGCCATGGGAGGGGGAGGAGGAGTGGTAGATGTGCACTTTTAAATGCGCATGTCAGTTTGGCCGGCTGTCTAAGGCCAGCCAAATTGACATGCACACTTAGCTTTCTCCAACTCGGCTGTACTGTACAGTTGGGTTGGAGAAAAAGCACAGACTCCCTGTGCCTGAGCGAGCGCTGATCCAGCCCGCTCAGCCCAATCCCCATGCTGCTCTCATGCTCGAGAGCAGCGAAGGGATTGGATGGGGAAACCGTGATGCTGGCTCAGGGACTGCTGGGACCATGAACTGAAAGCAGAGAAGCATGAGGCGGCTGGCAGCACCAGGTAAGTTTTTTAAAATTTCTTTTATTAATAACCCCGAGCTCCCAGCACGTGCCCCCCGCATGCACCTCCACTCGCCCTACCACTCTAAATTAGTGTCGGCCGGCACTGCACAACAGCGGAAAACTACAGATGTTGGTGCTTGTATGTGGGGCAGTATGACAGTGCCAACCCTTTTGGAGGCAGGGGCAATGGAGATGGGGAAAGAGATTAACCGAAGTGCAGCTAATTAAAAAACATACTGCTGCAGTGTTGCCTAAGGGCTTTTCAAGATAGCAGGGTAGCCTTCTAGCGAGAAGAAGTTTATGACAGCACTTTATGAAGAACAATTTCTTCGCACTCACGTTTTTTGATGGCGTGGCTTGTTTGGTAAAATTTGCTAAGTGCAGAGGTCTGGAAAATACGTAGATTTTAATGCGATCTTGAACGTTCTTTTCAGGGGGGATTTCCAAAATGCTTTGTCTTGCGGACAAGCAGATTTGAAGGGTACCCAGCTTGAAATAGAAAAGCGAATGTAGTATTTATCTTGTAATTTATTCCCCCACCTTCTTTTTGGAATAGAAAATAACACTGCCAGATTGGTTCTGAAATATTTGTTGTTTGCTGGTCAATTATTCAGCAACTCTAGATGCAGCGATTTGCAGCAATAGGGATTTGATCTACGATTGTGCAAATCGTGTTTTCTGTGAAGAGTGGGGTTGGAGCGAGTTTTTTAATCTTGCTGCAACAAATGCATAGGGATTTATGAGCGATAAAAATATCTTTGTCACAGAAGATGCTGTTAATTTGTGATAATGAAAGCAGCTAATTCATCTCATAAGCAGCTGCTTCTGCCTTCCTTATTTCTGACTCATCCTTGTATCATAACTATCCTGCTATAAGGAAACACCAGAACTCAACAGGGATTACTTAACTGCAAATAAGTTCTTAGCCACATTGTCCAACTACAAATGTTCAACTGCGGCCCAACTAATGGAGGAAAAGAAGAGTCCTGCTACCCACATCTGGATCTATATGGCACCAATTCCTCCTTTCAAGAAACACTTCTAATCTGAAGTCAGTATCTATCCTATCATTTGGTTCAAGTTACATGTAGTTGTAAGAAATTGTCCTAAAAAACAATCAGCGTGAAAACAAACAGTGAGACGGAGATGCATTTGAAATATGATAAACAGGAGGGTAAGAGGCAGGTGAGAGTTAGGTTTAGGGTGAAAACTAGATAGAAGGTTATAGTAAAGATTAATGTGAGGGGATATGGTTAGGAGTAAGGAGAGGGTTAGGTTAGACGTAGAGAGTGGACAATAGCTAGGTTTAGGGAAAGATGAAGGTTAGGGCTAGGGCGATACATGCAGTTTGGGCAAAGTACAAGGTTATGGTAGCAGAATGACTTGACTAGAGTGAGAGTCAGGAGTGGGTATAACATTAGGGTCAGTGTTAGGTTAGTGGTGAGAGAAACTGAATGAAAACAATTAACCGGATGTAAATTCAAAATAAAAGATTCAACCCAATTTCTATTTTAAAGGAAATGTGCTACTCTGAACCATTTGAAAAAGAACATTTTGATTATAAACGAAATGCTTTCTCCCTAAATTCTCTCAATCCCTTTGCATGAAATCCTTCCATTCTCCTCCCACACTTCTCAACCAATGGATGAGCTCCCACCAAACGCTAGAAAGCCCTGGATGCTCTACTGCGTCAACCGATGAGACTGTCTCCAAGAGTGGCCGCCTCACTGCCCCTTCTCCAATAGCGGCTTCAATAGCTCCAGCTCCCTCGGCCTCTCCATGGAGGAGTTCTTACCTCTTTCCTCCAGGCCCATCACAAATCACATTGACATATGTCCACTACTAGCGTCTTTGAAACCAGTTTGGCTTTTGCCAATGCACAAATAATTTTATTATCAACGGATTCGGTACCGGTCGAACTATCTTCTTGTAAGAGTGGACCAATAGAGCTTTTGACCCAATCTATGGTCTTGATGGGATAATTGTGGGTCATTAGTCTGTCGGCTGTTGGAATTCGTGCAACCCCCTCATTTCTGCTTATGTTTGACCCTTTAAGTGGAAGCGTTTGTTTTCTTGCATGCGCCAGTGTTGAATTATTTTCTTTATCACTTTGATGCTCAGTACTAAGAGATCTCTCCATCTATAGATTGTCTATTTATAGTTCATGAGTTTAGGTTTTGAATTTTTATTTAAAGAGTTTTATAAAGTGCGAACGTGACCCATCCGGGTATCAGAGCACTGAACAAATCGTAGATAGGTTATACAAACAGAGTAAATGGCAAAAACAGTTTTAAGAGAGAACAGCAAGAACTGCAGAGCATACATCTAGCAAGTTGAATCGCGATCAGATATTGTCAACATTAGAGTCATCCTGAGTCACTCAACAGGGTTGTTAATAGAGACGACAATACCCAAAATGTGTTAGGTTGGCCCCATGAAATCCCAACTCAGGAAACAATGTCTCCGACACCCTACTAGGGGCTTGCCACATATTTATTATTTGCTGCGGTAAATAACACATCATCTCATCATTCCTTCCATTGTATGATACACACAATGGCATGTTATTTAAACACACTCCAAAGAGGGAGAGCAGAGGTGGTGTTCTGTTCCATGGAGTACTGCACTGAAGGCTATTGTGTAAAGTAACCTCCCCTTTGTCAGCTGGAAGACCCCAAAATACACTATCAGAAGTACAAGCATGGTCAGGTATGCATCCTCCAACAACAGGATTAACTTTCGGAATCCACACCCAGCTCACCACCCTCAACATTCCCAACACCTCCTCATTTGCCCTACAAACATGGCACAACCTGGACATATTCATACTGAATAGACTCACAGGAAAGAATAGGTCGTCGGACTCACAAGCCAGGACTGCTCATCACGTTCACAGGCCAGAACAGCCCATGACAGAGCGTTACTAACATTAACACTTTCACGATCATAAAACAGCACATCCAGTATATATACGTGGACCACTAAGGACAGCTTATCACACTGCAAGCCACGACGGCTCATCACAGTCAACATCCCAGCACATTCACCATGATAACATAGCACGCTGTTATAATGGGATAATGTGTTAGGTTACACTGCCACTGTTCAACTTAGCGTGTATGTATGCTAGCACTGTGGCATTAGCTGTGAGGTCACTGGGTTCTGACATTGGCCGTTGCTGCTTGGAGGGCTTAGTGGTAGGTGAAATTCTACTCCGCTCACCGAGTACACAGAGTTTTTTTCTACCGCAGCACACAAAGTTCCAAAAAACTCCATGTCTTGTTGCACGTAAATCACGCAAACCCAGCAACATCAAAAAAAACTCCGGTACGGTCTTATGGAAAGGTGAGGGCAGTTTTTTTGTGCTGCATAAGCAGTTACCCCAATTATCCAGTCTGGTCAGTTAAGGGAGCGCAATAAAGTCAGACCAAGCACGCAAGCCACCTTTTGTAGTAAGGTCTTGGGTGCTTTCCATTTCAACAAGCGTGCCAGCAGTGCCAGTACACACAAGCTACTTACCCCTCCCCAGGCTCGCTCCCACATTGAGTCTAATCGTGTGACTGTGGCCATACCGGTCTCGGTTCTCAGCTCACAATGAAACTGTACAGCATACGAGAGGCTTCTGCCTTGCAGAGATCCCCGATGTTGGCTCTCAGTGTCAGCATCAAGGACCATCCCCCACAACATTAACATATGGGGGGGGGGGGGCAGATCCGCTCTAGAAGCACTGAATTTTACATAAATATATACATATATATATATATATATATATATCAACTCAAAAGCATTCCCAGACTTCCAGCTCACGGCGAGAAAGAATGCGCGAACTCCTCTTCGTGGTAAGTATTTTTTATTGTTTCTCCCTTCTGCTTGCCATGACGCGTTTCGGCCGATAAAACGGCCTTGATCACATATATATATATATATTTTTTTTTTTGCTAAATCATTTGTCCTTGTGGCAAATATGGATACAGGTATTTTAGACATGCAAGCTGTTACGCCTCGACCATATTTCATGGCTCAAACTGGTCCACCACCCACAGAATGGGAAGAGTGGATCAACATTGTTGAAAACTATTTGGAGGCTCTGGGTGGTTTAAATTGTAGACCTAGGAGGAAAAGGGCTCCTCTAATGAGTGCCTTGGGGGGGGGAGAAAGGTCACCATGTTTTTAAGTTCTTGTCAGATGCTATAGGGCAAGATAATGCTGCCACTGGAGAGGATTTTGGCAGAGCTTTTCTCTAAGTGGGTGAGTGTTAAATCTGTAAAATGTATCACGACTGAATCTGTTGCGGGAGCTCCACATAAGGCTTTCCAGATAAACGGGTGTCCAGAATTTTTAGTCATGGACAACGGTACACAGCCTACTTCTCAGGCTATGCAAGAGTTCTTTGCGGCATGCAAGGACATCGCAATTCCATCCTTAGGGAAAAGGTACTGTTGAACATATGGCCCACTTAATCCAAGGGACCGTTCAAGTGGCACCAAGCGGTAGGAAGAATGCCAATGAAGCTGTGGAGAAGATGGTGTGTGCACATCTCATCACACAAAAATCTAATACTGTAAAAACACACTTTCAATTGATAAGGGGGAAGAGAACCAAGGACAGAAATTGCTCCAATGCTGACCAGAAATGGAATAAGGAGGAGAGTTGCTTTGCACTGTTGGAAAGGTGAGAGGCTTTGGAAGGACAGGTGTGGGAAGGAAATAGCACATATAAGAGGACGATGTAATGCTTTTAGGTTGATGGATGACAATGGTCTGTTGAGAGGCGCAACTTGAGGTAGGCCAGTGAATATGTGGCAGTGGGAGGTGGAGAGGATGATGGAGGTGGGATGGTACCAAGGACAGGAGTTTCCACACCCAGCATGTGCGGAGGGGGTCAGGTATGGTGATTTACCTGTGAGATTGCACAATTTTATCATTGAGTAAGCCAGTCATGTTTTGTACCCAGCTCCTCTGTTGTGTCTGTGTTCAATGTCTACTGGAACTTTATGCTCAGATTAGGTGTGGGTAAGAACAACCTGCAACAATGTAGTAGTATCCTTAGATCTGGTTGTCTCTCTTCTGGTGTAAAAGAGAGAGGCTCCACAACGTTGTTGAGTCTCAAACTAAGGTGGTGTGGATGAGTGGCTGAGGGTGGGTTTGTTACTACCCACCCCCAGTATTAACGCACATTCGCACGAAAGAGCAGCTAATCATACTCAAAAAATAAAATGGTAATGAAGTTAAATCATTACCATTTTATTTTTCATGTCCCAAATGGAGCGTCAGGACAGGGGCCGGGCTGCTGCTGACTGGCAACAGCAGAGAGAGCAGGGCACTTTCATTTCAACGTGCGCATATCTTTTTGGCTGGCCGTCTTGCGACAGCCAGCCACACATGTGCACTTTGAGAAAGTAAAAGCCTCCAGTGATCTTCTAGCGCTAATAGAGGCCGCTTCCACCAACCTTGGTGCTGCTCTCATGCTGCTGAGAGCAGCGCCAGGATTGGCTTGGGGGTTTGGAGCCTGCCTCGAGGATAGAAGACCACCGAGGAGGATGTTGCACTTGCAGGTAAGTGGTTTTAATGTATTTTTTTTTAATGTCTCGCCCACCTCACCACCCTCGCGACATGCCAGCCGCCACTGATCTCATTCTAAAAATGCAATCCCAGTAATTACATACAACCTCAGGCTAGGACAGCTCATCACACTCAAGGGCTAAGGCAGCTCCTCGCACTCACAGGCCATCACACGTCATCGTGCTCATGGGTCAAGGCAGCACCTTGCGTTCGCAGGCCAAGGCAAGTCAGCGCGCTCAGGGGGCCAAGGCAAGTCAGCGCGCTCAGGGGGCCAAGGCAAGTCAGCGCGCTCAGGGCAGGTCCTGGCGCTCAGGGGGACAAGGCAGGTCCTGGCGCTCAGGGGGACAAGGCAGGTCCTGGCGCTCAGGGGGACAAGGCAGGTCCTGGCGCTCAGGGGGACAAGGCAGGTCCTGGCGCTCAGGGGGACAAGGCAGGTCCTGGCGCTCAGGGGGACAAGGCAGGTCCTGGCGCTCAGGGGGACAAGGCAGGTCCTGGCGCTCAGGGGGACAAGGCAGGTCCTGGCGCTCAGGGGGACAAGGCAGGTCCTGGCGCTCAGGGGGACAAGGCAGGTCCTGGCGCTCAGGGGGACAAGGCAGGTCCTAGCCCTCAACATTATATATCCAGGCACAGCACACCCAGCACAGACTCACAGACCAGGACATTGTGCATAATAATAAATGCAGGTTTTATATACTGCTTTATGTAGCACTTCTGCATTTCTAAGTGCTTTACATACAAGCTATCACAATTACCCAGTTTAATGGCACTCACTTGGAAGGACGGAAAGCTGCATCAGTCTCACCCGTGACAGGCAGATCACCACAACAAACGTTCAGATCAGTGAGCCACCCTGTTGGCTTCCATCACTGACACAGAATTGATGAACGTTTACCAGGAGCAAGGCATCACTCGAAGTGCCAGTCTATTGTGAGATATTGCTTTTACCTCAAGAGAAACCACTTCGACTCCACTAACAAAAGATCCCAGAGCGACTGATAGGTTACACCTGATAAAAGATGACGTCACAACGCAATCTGTATGACGTGTTATATTGTGGGCTCATAGTGAAACATGTGGGCGCTATCTGATCTATGCCCGACCTTTCTGCCCAGAAAGTTTTCTTTTCTTGAACTCGTAGCCTAACAACCCTCTCTAAATGCCCATGTGCGTTTCTCCCTGTACCAGTGTCGGCATCTATTTTTTCCCGTTGCTCCAGTGTTTGTGTGGTCCTGTGTCCGTATCTCTGCCAGTGGTCGAAGTGGGCGGGAACGGAGGAGCACGACGTGCCCATACTTTTTTTTTTTTAAATTTAAGAAAAACAGTTCCCCTACTTTCTGTGAAAAGATAACCACCCCGTGACGGTTAATTCCGAGAGCTGAAATGCTTCAGCTGCAGTGCAAGGCTGAGAGACTTCTGTGCTGTGAAACCGAAGGCGGGCGGACAGACGTCTTCTCGCCAGGGTACCTGCTGCCTGAAAAAAATGTAAATGTGCACAACGGGTCAATCTCCAAATGTAAAGGGAGCTTAGGTGCCAGTATTGGCTTTAGTTAATGGAATCACTTGACGACTCCCAATGACAAAGATTTATTCTTTTTGAATGGTATTGGAAAGGAGTTACCAGCGGAGCTGTGAAGTGTGTGCTTTTTAAAAGGACTGTAACACAGGACACAGGCCCCTGTGCTGCAGGGGCCGGTGTTACGCTCCCAACTATTCTCCACTGCTCCAACCAGGATTCAATTCTGTGGTTCTCTGGTTACACGCTCAGGCCTCTAATAGAGGTTTCATCACTACGATACTGCATTTCCCATTGATTAACTTAACCTGCATTTATTTTACATGTATGCAGGGTGTTATTTTTTATATACATACCTGATGGTGAAAGACCGAAAAAAGTTAGAGAATATTTTGTACTTTTAGCCACCCCCTTTAACCCCGCCCAACGCTAACGCGCCCTGCCCCATTGTTCACAGCATCACAGTTCCCTTACTTTTTTTTAATGCACTTCGACCGCTGGTCTCTGCCACAACGTTCATGTCCATAACTCTCTATCACCGTTTAGCGTGCCATCTCTATGACCAGGGTCTGCTTCCCATCTTGGCAAATTCTCCAAACAAGGCACGTAGTAAACCTGTGGAAAAAGAGCGCTTGGGACCTGGAAAAGGGAAATGCATGTGCATATGAGGTGAATCCGGCCTGCCCGCCCCCTCCCCCCCCCTCCCCTCCCACACCACCACCTCCCAACCCGTGCCAAGAAGGGAGCACTCTGTGCCAGCGTTTCTGGAATACAGGAGATGAGAAGAAAAAAAAAAACATGAAAGGGCTTACTATTTACAAGCACACAACACAAACCGAATTGTCTCTATGTGCTTGAATAAAAGGATTTATTATTATTATCCTATTCAATGCAACCCATCTTATCCATCTTGGAAGGATGAAAAGCTTCGGATTTCCCATCAGGATACCAATCGGTGGCCTGCAGATCTCTCGACAGCTGCCCAGCCACAGCTTAATCTATGGGCTTCAAATGTCCAAAAACTCAACCGACCCAGTAATGGCAGAGCAGATGGCTGCATTTAATTGTGCATTTTTATATAGCGCCAAAATGACCTAATGGGTATGTGAGCGCTTAACATAAATAACATAAAAATAGTCACAGCAGCACGCTGTTGCAAGCAGTTTACATAAGCACCGTTTCAAAGTTAAAATACAAAAGCATAGCAAGGTTAACATTGACCTATTTACATGACAAGGTGATGATCAATGTTGGCTACAAAATACACTAGTAAAATTGTTCTGAGAGAAATGGAAGGAATTGGTGACAATCTTCAGTACTCAGTCCTGCATTTTTGAAAATCACAAATAGCAGACATTCTAGTAGTCAGCCATATTTCCTTCCAACATGGTCACTGCCATTCTCACTGACACGATCACAGGTGCTGCACTTTATCGGATCACAACCCTCTGTTGCGGTCTTTCCGCTGGGGCTGCTGAACAACCGCCATACCGACCTGCAATCTGCCGGCCTGGCTCCTACAGGACCTCATGTTCAGTGATCCACTAGGAGACACTATCCGCACTTACTTTGCATTAAATGAACATACAGCAGGTTCGCAGTGCGCCAAGTGGGAAGCCTTCAAAGTGGTGATGAGGGGCCACTGTACTGGGCAGGCAGTGGGTGTAAGGAAAACCCTCGAATCTGAGATTACCACTCTACAGGGACAGATCCAGGAGTTGGAGGAAAGGACCCAAACGCGGGAACCAGTGGGAGAGGCCCTCGGGTGGAGAGGCTCGAGAATAGGGACACACAGGAGTGCCAGTGCAATTACTCTTACCTTGAATACATGGCACTTTCCCACACTGAAGGCGGAAGAGCGGGCCAGCTACTGGCCTGGCTCATATGGGAGGAGCATACCTCCCACCGAATCACTAGCATTAGAGCCTCAACAGGGGACATAGTACACACCCAACTAGAGGTCCACGTGGAGTGAGTCCATTACTACACGGATTTATATGCCCCTCATGCACGAGCCCCAGACTGGGATGTCACCGCCTTCTTACATAGATCAGCCTTATCCCTAGCTGCCAGAAACTCAGCGAGGAGTTAGGTGGCCCCCACAAGAGAAAACAAATAAAAAACAGCACAGAAGATGCGAACGACAAAACCCCAGGCACGGGTGGGCAGCCGTCCAAATTCTACCAGACACACACCTCCTACTGGTGCCACATCTGGTCGACATGTTCCAGGAGGTGTTGGCAAGCTGTGTTCTACCAGCAACCGCTTGAGAGCCGCTGATAGTCTCCATACTCAAGCCAGGAATTCATTTGTCATCTTCTACAGACCTCAAACCACGTTGAACCTGGATTACAAAATTCTTAGTAAGGGCTTAGCTGACCGTCTTAGTCCACTCTTATCGGCGCTAGTTCACCCGGCTCAAAACAGGTTTATACCTTCACGGAATACCTCTCTAAACATTAGGAGGCTGGTTTGAGTCATCAGCGAGATGGAGAGTCAGAGTCACTCAGATTCCCTGGTCTTATCGTAAACCTACAAAAATCATTTGCTACGCTACACTGGGAGTATCTAAAAGTGGTAATGTGACGAATGGCCCTGGAAGCGTGGTGGAAGAAGTGGGTATTGCTGCTTTATGCGGACACGTAAGTCAGGGTACGCACAGGTGGCTGCATCTCAGAACCATTCTGGGTCAACAGGAGAACGAGACAGGATGGCCCTTATCCGCCATGTTGTTTGCGCTCTCACTAGCCGTTTGCCAGCATAGTACAAATGGAGGGCCATGGTTTCTGGAATCCAATTGCAGGACAGAGAGCATTAGCAGCTTTGGGACTGGTCTTCTGCTCTTTCAGGGCTTCTTCTGTGGGTGTTCTCCTTCGCTTTAGAGATTCTAATGAGACGGAATGTGATGTTCCTATAACTGTGCATTGCAGGACATGCCTGCCCAAACTACTCTCGCTAGGATGGTGAACTATCCCAATTTTACAGATTTGTCCCACATTTGGGTGGACTGTGCTCTTGCCCACATGTGGAGCTTTTTTTTTGCTCACTGCTAGCTGCCCCATGGGTCACCTTGAGTGTCCTGGTAAGTGTCCACATCTCACTATTTCACCCCTAAATGAGCTGTGAAAGAGGTATCAGTTTGTGGCTGGGAGGGAGGAGCGGCGCCACAGGAGGGGTCCGGCACCATGCAACTTCAGGGGCCTGCTCACCTTTAGAGACGCTAACAGGAAATGTAGAGATTTGCAACTAAGCCTGAATGGTAAACAGCGTTTACCACGCATGCGTAACAACGCATGCAATAACAACGCGGTCGTTACAACGACCGCGTTGTTATTCGCATACCGTTACAACGCAAGTCGTAACAACGACTTGCGTTGGGGGGCAGAAGGTGTTGGATTTTAAAATCCAACACCTTCCCTAGTGTCCGCACAGACTGGAGTTGGAATAGTAATTTATACTATTCCAACATCCAGCGCCCCCTAACGCAAGTCGTTGTTACGATTTGCGCTGTAACGGTATGTGAAATAACGCGGTCGTTGTAACGACCGCGTTGTTATGGCATGTGTGGTAAACGCATGCGAAAAAACATCACATTCAGCCTGAATGTGTGAATGAAAACGATGTTGGGACTATGCTCCTGGTATTTATTTAATATATGAAGCATCCTTTAAGGTGAACACATGTTGTCAGATCAGGGTACAGAGACACAGACAGATTACGACTGGCCCAAAATGAAACAATTGGTAATGCTGGGGCCCTGAGATTGTAATGCAGTAATCCACTGGCGTAGCAAGGGGGGCGGAGGGGCGATGCGCCCGGGCGGCACGAGATTTCGGGCGGCAGGTAAATTTATCGCCAGCACCCCCCCCGCCCCGCTCTTAGGCGCTCGGCGGCGGCGGCAAAAGGCAGGGACCGCCACGGGCGGCAGAGTGCCTAGCTACGCCACTGCAGTAATCTGAAGGCTATCACTTTACCACTATATTACATTCTGGTGACTAAACAGAGGTAATTGTCTACCCACCCTCCACTGAGGTACATCCAGTTCAGTTGTTTTTACTATAAAATTACTAACCACTTTTAGATTTCGGGTCCCTGATCAGATTTATAATTTAGTGTTTTTTTCCAGCATATTTAGGTGAAGGGGAGATACCAAGATTAGATTTTAACTCTAGGGGTGGTGTCTGCTCACCTTGCTTGGTGTCCTGTCAAGGTGTTTAACAGCACTCATTACCCATATTGTACCAAACTCAAAATACCCCCATCCCAATATTTGTACTTAATGGCTAAAAGGCAGCGGTGGTGGATACGGTTTACCATTGGTGTTTAGGGTCCTAAGACTGTTTCATTACATTTATATGATTGACTAATTCATTTTGTACACCCACCTCTCCAAAGGTGCCAATAATGAGCAGTCAAGACTTTCTTACTCCAGGAAGTGGTAAAGGTGTTGGAACTCAAATGCAATATGACACAGTAATCAGACTTGATAACTTCACTCTCCAGCTGTGTGATATTTTTTAAGGGAACCAGATTTAGAGCAGGGCCTAATGGAATTACATCCCAGAAATTGCTTTGTGACTTCAGTAACCCCCTCCCTCGCCCCGCCCCCAACAAATGTCTTTTAAGGTGTCCACACTTTCAAAAGTGTCTTGCAAAGTAATAATGGAAAGCTGCCCACCCTACCTACCTCCCTCCCTCCCAGTCACTGTGTGGTCAGTAACTAACCCTCACTGGCACCTCTGCGCAGGTCATGTTCACGGTTTGAAGAACTGGGAGACGGTCATAGTGTCGGCCTTCTCCAAGATTCTAGTTGACTTTTTGAAACTGTAATTTTATCAACAATGTCTGCGGATGTAATGTCATTTTCCCAGGTTCAGACTGACGTTTCTTTTCTTAGGGCTCAGTAGCACACTGTTCTCTGAGATTGATTTGTTTAAGGCCTTATCTATTGGGACAACAGTGTGATTCTCATGAGAACTTGTTCTCGTTTAACATGTAACAATATTTGTTCCAACTACTGAGGTGCAGGAGAAGCACCAGGGATGTGAACTGCATTCTGTGCAATTGTAGAATGGTGCTGACAAATGTGATTTTAGAGACTGTATCACGCTTTCTTTAATCTGAGTGTTCCAAATCATGGGACCCTTTTAAAACCCACGTATGAATACAGTTGTATTACATTTTGCTTTATAAAAGAAGGCTCCTCTTGAAGGTTGTGGTTTTCACTCACCCTTGACTTTTAGAAGGCAACTCCAGGTCTTTAAATGCCTTTAAATCTTCCAATAAACATTCCTGGATTCATTTTAAATTATTGTCAGTCTTCATTGTAAAGCCTAATGTGCTTTACATTAATTTCTGAATAGTCATTGGATATCGAATCGAATTGTTGGACAGGTCCAGTTGAGAAGCAACAAAATCCTTAGGGGAATAACGCTGCCCCCGGTCTGGCAGAAGCACTTTATAATTATTCATTAGAAACAGCGCTAGCACTGCCAGTACTTCTCTTCATGAAACCACAGCACTGTTTTAAGCATGATGCTAGTTGCGGTTTCCTTGGGGCAATACAAATGCTTCTTTTGACCAGAGCCTGGCGTCCCCTCGGACATCATTTGAGGAGGGGAGGGGAGTCCCAGTTTAAAGACCTCTGGGGTAAGGCATGTTGGAGTAGGACTTCACGCATTGTGCATTAAAACATACTTGGCAACTCACCCACATACTTCTATTCACCCACTAGGCAGACAAACTATCTCCATTGACTCTAATGGGTTTCTCCTGCTGTTCAAAACTATATCACCCTTTAAAAAATGCTTTCTTTCTCCCTTCACATACCTGCCAACTCACACAGTGCCTTAGTGAATCACAAGATATCGGCTCACTTCACAGTCTCCCTGTGAAGAACCAATATCACATGCCATGAACACAGGGAGCTGGAAATCGCTGCAGAGGGCAGGTTTCCAGCTCATAGTGTGGAGGCTTTGCACACCTAACTTCAGTCAGGGGATGTTACAACCTTCACGAGACATCAGGCCGACTTGGAAGCATCTGTAATTTGTTTATTTGGGATGTGGCGCTTCCTCGGCAGTGCGGGCCTTCAAGCACAGACTCTCTCCCGCGCTCTATTATTGGCATGTTGCGTGGGCTCACACCAGACCCCACCCTTTCAAGGCCACGCCTGTAGGGTCCTGCTGGACACGTTTTAGTGTTTGCCATTATACTAGTCTACCAGCCACTTCCCGATGCTTGGCGGGTCATACTCACTCAATACCCATCCGTCACAGGCATCACTGGTCAGGTGACCCTGCCAACAAAAGCGGCTCGGCACACGTGCCCTGGCCCAGTTACTAGCACCCCAACTATGTGTCTGTGTCATCTTTATGGCCACATACAATGGCGAGGAGCGTGTCTGCCCTGTTTGCGTGCTGTCAGCTACTGTGTAGCCTGCGCCAAGGCGCCCCTGCCCCTACTGACCTACTGCTAGCACAACGGCCACCCCGTGAGCGAGGACGAGGGCACCCGCCTCCTAAAGCCCCTGCAGCCACCTGCCTGTCATGAGCCAGAACATAGACTGGCCTGTGTCCCCTGAGGCAGGAGCGCCTGAAAAATGGGAGAACAGGGCGCCTGCCCCACTGCCGCGACCCCTATGAGGCAGTGGCGGGCCTGGAGCAGTGACAGATTACCCGCCGGGCATGAGGTGAGCCCCACGGGTAGAACTACGTGCACAGGCAAGAGGGTAATCCGTGTAAGGGGGTGGGGCGCTACAGCCAGTACAGTAACATACGAGCACCCCCTGCACACTGCCAACCTATGCGAAGCCTCCACGTACCTCTACACCTACCTCGCCAGATTGAACACAGAAGCGATGCCGCGGCCCTGCGAGAAGCACGTCCGCAGCCTGCTGAAGCCCCATCCGCTGGTTCAAGGAGCGTGGATCAGCGTGCGGCTGCTTCCATCAGGAAGCATCATCCCTGCAGCTGATTGCACAAAGCCCCACGTGGAAAGGCACGGCCAGCAGCACTGGGAAAGCTGCTGGAGCCCATGTATGAAGCTGGGGCAGCAACATGTATAGCTCGCATGGAAAGACTGCCGCAGCCTGAATGAAGAAGGAACGGCAGCATCATTTAGCGGTAGCTCACTGCACCAGGGCCCAGGAAGTGTCTGGCGAACGAGGCGGCTCCTACAGCGTTTAAGTTTGTGTAAAGACATGCCGCACAGCGGCCTACATGACAAACGATGGCCTCCAGTGCCCCGCATGCCTGCATCTGTATACGGCAGCAGACCGGCTTCCTCCTCAGTGCTGGAGTCTCCAATGAGAAGCTGAGACACATGTGGTGTACTCTGCGCTCCCCTAGTGGCCATACACTACTACAAGAGAAAACCTATGGCCTCCCGCAACAATTGCGACCAGTCTGCAGTGCCCTTGTTCCTTAAGCGAGAGAGGAGGCATGCAGACAGCATAAAGAGCGCAGCACTAGCGGGGAAAGAAAAAAAATAAAAGCACTAGCGAACGTAGAAACTGGCCACAAGAAGACCATACAACCCTGTGGGCTGCCTAGTGTTTTAGAGGGGCGAGACTGTTAACCCCGACAAAGAGCCCCATGAAGCCCAAAGCTGGCCTTGCCAAGAATGCTGCCACGAGTTCAGTGCAAGCCAAGGACGTGATGCAGCAAGTGGCTAAGAACAGTCCAGCCAAGGTCGTGAAACTAAAGGCCGCCAAGCCCAAAGCAGTAAAGCAACAAGGCAGCATGCACCACAGCATCAGTAAGGCTGCAGCAGCACAAGTTTAAAGTAACTGGGATGCCACTTAGCGGTTGCTTGCGGCACTGTGCAGAACATTTGAATTACAGCAGTAATCAATCAATCAGGGAATTTTAATGCGCTGGGGGGGGGGGGCAGCTCCGGGCTATCTGAAAAGCCAGGTCTTGAGCAGGGCCGGACTGGCTACAGGGCGTTTTGGTGGGCTGCCGAGCTGGGGGCCGATGTCACTGCGGTGGGGGCTGTTTGTGGATGGGGACCAGTATGCACTTCTAAATAAACAAAGCAAAACAAATGGTTTTAAAGCATACTTTAAAACCATTTGGTTTTGCATTGTTTACTTAGGAATGCCCGGTAGCCAGTCCAGCCCTGGTCTTGAGGCTCTTCATGAAGGTGTGCAGAGTAGGGGAGCGTCTGATGTGGACTGGGAGCTCGTTCCAGGCCTTGGCGGCGATGTAGGAGAAAGCTCTTCCACCTGCTCTGGTTCTGCAGATGCGCAGGGTTTCTGCTAGGGCGAGGTCAGCTGGGCGGAGGCTTCTTTTGGGTATGTGGAAAAAGACTCTTTCGTTGAGGTATTTGGGTCCGAGGTTGTGGAGGGATTTGTAGGAGTGGAAACATAAATGCGTATGGGCCAGAGAACAGAGGCCACATGTCTAGAAGCAAAATTCTCTGATGAGAGAGGGAGCGGAGCACCAAGAAGATCCCCGAGGAAGGGACAGGACATGTGAGAGGTCCACGAGGAAGCGAAGATTCAAGTCCTACCAACAGAACAGGACAGGTGAGAGGTCTGCAGCGAAGAAAAGAAACAGTCCTATGAACAGGATGCGACCAGGGATGTCCATGTGAAGTAAATGCCACAGCAGGAGGCCTGGTCTGAAGAGGAAAAGAGAGTGGCACGTCGCCACATCGTGAGAAAAAGTTGAAAAGAAGAAGAGTGGCATGACACCACAGCATAAAGGAGAAGAGGAGAGAAACAGACCCATCACACGGAAGATCCTAACAACCACAGTTCCGCAGTACAAAGGAAGAAGAACAAGACAGAGGACTCGTGCCACTACCGGAGAGTCCATTCATTAATACCAGCCAGCCACCAGAGGTAGCGACGTCACTGGAGACAGCACAGAGGGAATACCGAAAGTAAGCCACCGGAGTGCGCGGCCCACGTATCTGCCCCACCCTTCACAGTGCAACCTTCCAGACACCTGTCACCGGCTGCTTGAGATAGATGAAATCTCTGCTACCAACTGCACATGCCAAAAAAGAACCGCAAGTGGCTACAAAGTCCCTCCAGTCATCCTCACTCCAAGCGAGACATCGTCACCTGTAGCCCAAGTTGTCAAATTGTAAAATCGTCATCCTTACCATGTGCTTCGCCAGAACCACCTAAGGAGCATTGCACCACCGGAATGAAGCCTTATGCCTGCCAAACATCCGGAGACCAACGAGGCATTCCTGGCGCTGTGGAAGACTGATCACACAGAGACCATCTGTTAGAGTCCACGTGCACCTGGGTCCTGCTGAAGAGAGCACACCTACCCTTGTGGTTGCACGAGCGACTTGGATGTGACCCTGCTGGGAATTCGACAGACTCCTTCGCACGCCCTAAGTGAGGGCCCCGCACAACCCACACAGTCCATGGCAACCCAGTGAAAGGGGCCTCAAGGGAATTCTGGTGTGAGGGAATCGCGACACGAGAGAAGAGTCTGAAGCTGCTCCAAAAATAGGCACCGAGGCTTCAGAGGAAGACGTCCAAACATCGCACTGTCGTCCCAGTCTTTGTGGGTTTGCCATTCACCGAGCCAGGTTGCCTCCAAAGAAATCTCTGCAGCGGACTCCACCACTGCACCTGATGCACTCCATAGTTTGAACAACTCCAACACCAAGAGACCAGGCGGGACCAAACAACACTGTATAAATGTACTGCAACCCCATGGACATGTGATCGAGAGAACCAGATTCCATTCACACTGCATTCGTGTCCGGAGTCATCTGATGAAACTATGGATGCGTGCTGTGATGCTGGGTGCTCCACCTGTTCCCCGATCCTGTATTGTCCTGCGGACTGCCTGAAGAGACTCAGTGGGGTTTTGTTGTTTATCCACTCCCACAGGTTGGACTCGTTTGTTTCTTTTCAATAAAGTTTGGTAGGGATGTAGTGTCCTACTGGACACGTTCCAGTGTTTGGCAGTATACTGGTTTGCCAGCCACTCCTCAGGGCTGGCCTGTCATACTCACCTCACATCCATACATCCATCCATCCATCCATCCCTCCAAGGTCAGGTGACCCTGCCAATAAAAGGGGACGGGTGCATGTGACTTGGGCCAGTTACTAGTACCCCAGCTATGTGCCCGTGCTAGCTTTATGGCCGCATGCGGGCCTAGGGACCAAGGACCAAGACCCTACAACGTCCACCCCCTCACATACTAAAAGTAATTTTAAAGTTATCAGCTCTGCTTTCACCTTAATGGGGTCGCCCTCTTAAATGTGTGTGACGTTTGAGCGGGATTCCCATAAAGCATTTGAGTCAAGAGGTGAACCGGCATGTAGATGAACAATAAAATAAACACATTGGCTTATATATCTATCAATACAGGTAGCGCACAAGGCTAGGGGTGTTTATATGAAATTAACAAAGTGCTGAAATATCGACTCTTTACTGACGTCCCTGTAGGCCACAGACCATCCTTGATGAGACTGGCTGCTGAACATAGCCGCCCTCTGCTGGCCATGGATGGCTATCATTTAGCGGGGGAGCAGCTTTCAGAGCATTGTAGGGTGAAAGCGGGGCCTACAGAAGACCGGTCGTACAAATTGAAAATAGCAGGAAACAGTGCACGAGCCGCCCACGTCGCTTGACAGGGACCTCACGCTTGGCTGGAGATCTGCCTGCTCGGGCTTAAGACTTAGGCCAACAAGCTCCTAATTACTTAGTATTCCACTGACCCGAATATGTTGTAATTAGTGACTGAATGGCACATCCCGCCTCGTCTCCTCAGAGATTAATCTGAGAAGGAAACCTGCCCGCTCCAGCTCAGACTGCCATCATGGCGGGCGAGGAGGGATCCTCTGAGCGCATGGGCACGACCGGCTGTTCATCAGAATGACGTATTATTTACACGACGATGTTGACCCAGGATAGGGCGAGCTTCAAATGCTGTGGGTGCAATGAGGGCACGGAGATCACAGGCATTCTGTATCAGGATAGAAGCAAAGAAGCAGAGGCGCTGTAACTCCCACCGTAAATTGTTAACTCTCCAGAGTGCACATAGACACCACAAAAATTACTATCAACTGCCACGAGCCAAGGCTTGTGCAGAAGGGGCCAAGTGGACCCCTCAAGACTACATGTGCGGGAAGCTCAGGGAACACGGACGGTTTCTCTAAGAGGCATCTGCAGCCTGAGGGAATTCTAGGGATTACGGGCCCCACTGTCTGTCAAAAACGAAAAATCCGGGGAAACAGCTTGGGTCAAAGAGAAAATGGCGGGGAAGGCACAGCCATTGTGCTGTTACCAGACTTTCATCCCTACAGTTTGAAAAGGGTATTGCACTCCGTGTTATGTGTGCTTACCCACCTTCCTCCCAGTCCTCCCACCCGTCCCCTACCCTCACTAGGGGTTACATTCTTTTAATACAGTCTTAGAATCATCCCTACAACGTGAAACGCCTGTAAAGACTTCTGCAGCCCTGGTGGTTGTGACTGTGCTCTATAAATACTAATTTTCCTCCATGTCATAGTAATTTCTATACACACATTCTGCTACTGCTAGGGTCTTACAGCACTGTGGAGGCGTGGGTGCCTACTAAACGTGTGTCTGAACAGTCCACTGCAGGCAGGAGTCGGGGTTAACAAGTGATCATTAAGATACCAATTTTCCAACAGACCAGAGGAGGCAGAACAGGCATCTTACTCTTTGACCTCCAGTGACATCACATTATTGACCCTTTCATCCACTCTTAGCCTCCCAAAATCCTCCGGTTTACTGTCGTGAAGCTGGAGGCAGGGCGGAGGGGGTAACTCCAGAAGCTAATGGCTGCTTTCAGTTCCTACTGCTGCCTTCTTGACCTCCCATGCCAGGGTGCATGGTCAGGGCCAGGGATGGCAACAGGCAAGCCTTGGAGGACAGCTGTCTCGGGCTATGTCAAATTGGCATACATGGGTACCACTACTGTGTACATCTCTGCTCCTTAGTAAAGTGATCATCATGTAGGACGAGCATAGACGGAACAGGTGAACTACATTGCAACGATAAATTGAAGTCTCCAAGCAGAGAGTAACCCATGGAGGCGGAACAAAGCTTTCAAATTTCAGAAATGTATTGAAACAAATCAGGTGAAGTGGGAACAGAGTGGCTACAGTACTTTCAAGAGCACCCTAAATTACAGCAATGGCACCGTAGCCCAAGTTCAGGCTTAAGCAGCGATCTGGATGAAATAGGACTTGGAGACCAAACAAAAATATGTTTTTCAGCAAGTGCAGAAAAATGTCTTGCTGGAGAGGATGTGGTTATTGAATAAGCAACAGATGCCTAATGTGTAGGGGGGACCGCGATGCTGCAACGGAGCAGCACGGGGTGCATGTGGTTGACATAACCCTTTCTTTGCATTCATCAATAGACCCAAACCACCAGGTAAATCAACTTCCTGACAATGATCTTCAGTTTCAGCCTAGGGTCTGTAAAGTGTTCAGCTGCCTGAAAGGTGTCTGTTTCAAGGGCGATGGAGAAGCAGCAAGTGAAATCCACCACTGGTGCAAAGACAAAAAAGTATTGGAATAGTTGGGTCTCCAGTCTTCTTTGAGTTTGCAGGGAAAGAATTTAGTCATAGATATTTAAAAAAAAATGTTAATGACAAAGCCGAGCCATGTGGGATTTAAATGCAATGCTGGCCAGGGTGGAACACTACAAATCCAATGGGAGTCGAGTATGTCTGATGGCCCGATTGCTGGCCTGCTCTTACAAGGTGTTTCCACTTTCATCTCAGTACATTGAGGGGTGTGTTGAGGAGTACTGTATGGTCAGCAGTATGAAACGGAGGGTAGCAAGTAGTTCTTCTCTAACATGCAGTAGCGCTACCCCTTGTGCACACATTCTCAGACCTTTGCTGCAGAAGGAAGCCCAGAGATGGAATTTTACAGGTTAAGGGATTCAAGGCCTTCTTGAGTATCTTCAGCAAGGGAGCATGTTTGAGTTGTAAGGTTATTGCACAGTTACTGAGGGAGGGGGGGGGGGTTGACCCTAGGAGACGGTAACAAGGTCACAAGTCAGTTCAAGCTAGATCTTTACCATTTCTTTGACAGAGTGTGCTCAGATTGCCATATGCAAGTCTGGAAATGAACTTTTTTTGTTTGATGGTTCCTCCCTTTATAGGCCTGGTAGTAAATGTGGGAAGACAGGCTGTTGATAGAAATGTGTCTTTTCAGCATTTCTGCAGGCAATAAAACCCACTTGTTATTTAACGATTTTGCGCATTTCAATCTCCTGCTGGATGAAGAGGGTCAGGGGACCTAGCACAGAGGCTACTGTTGTGCATATGGAAGCAAAAAGTTAATGGTGGATGGTTTAGGATTGGGAGAGCTTTCTGAAGATTTTCTGCAGTGACTTTTATGGTGCCTTGACCAAGTAGGTTTAGTTTTCTCTAATGAAACTTTCGAGGTCTGTGCAGAACACACACGAACCAGAGTTGGGACTTGAAAAAAACCAACACCAAGGTGGCCATGCCTACATAAAGATGCATACAATAATGACCATGCTGCGATATAATCAGATCCCCCTACCATGTTTGTGAGGTTACCACTGTGCTACCTCCAAGTTGATTGTGGAGAGGAGGGGACCATAAGACGGGACGCTGGCCACTTGAAGGTGAGCTACTTTCAAACACTTTGCAGCATCCAGGTACCCAGATGCACAGGACAATTTCTGGAAGATACCCAGGGAGCTGGGAGCTCAGGGGAAGGATGCGCACTCTGAAGCAGCTGTAAACAAAGATGAGGTAAGATGTTTGGCCTGTTAGGTGAAACAAGAGAGTAGTAAACTTTTTATGTGGATTCAATGTACATTGTGTGCGCTGCAATGCAATAAAAGATTTGTCATTGTAAAGGGCATGCTGTGCGACACATCGCAATGATAAAATATGGTGATAAACATTTACTCTTGAAATTCGGCCAGGATTTATCCATTAAACACCATTCTTCAATGGAAGCACTGATGGCTTGGGGTGGAAACTTCAATGTGTCACGCGGTGTGTCAGACAATTGCATGGTAACCGATCTAGGCCTTGGTAAAGTCAAGGCCTTCAGAACCGTACTGCGCACCAGTGAATGTTTAAGACCAGGAACCACAAAAGGACAACCATTAATCATATTCAACTTCACCTTTCGCAGCTCTGGAGTTGACGAAAATACAGACCTACATTCGGATGTGCAGCACAACTGTACGGAGATCCACCGCTCACACAAATGTGCATACGGATCTGTGTCTAACAATTAAAAAACGGCTTACTTTAGGTTTGAAAGATCGTAAAATATGCATTAGAATGCAAATAGTTTTTAGCAGTTAATTAGAATCACAAACGAGGCTAATTCATGCTTATTAAGTCATGATATGTAGGGTATTTTAACAAAAATATAGTTTTCCTCCATGTCGGACATCTACAGGATGTAATGGTTTATGGCAATGGTAGAAAACCAGTTCTTTGACATAGTTTAATTACTTGATATACTCTAGTTGGTAGGTTTCATCATTGGTGGAAATTTCTAACTTATTTTATCTCAAGCAACTGGAAAGGACCAGTTGACCAATTTATTTGGCTTGCTGTCACAATAACATGCCTCAGCAAATTTGTCTGTAGATAGTGGTTTAGTTAAAATATGGTATTTGGAGTCCTGAGCTCAGGCAGCTGTGCTGATCAAAGGTAAGGGATGCAGCCTAAAAGAGGGCAACTTTTCCTATACTGGATTGTGCTAGTACATTCAATTTGTTTCTGGAGAGATTATATCCATCTATGCTCAATGGACTCACTTCACAGAGTAATTTCATATATAATGCCTTAGGGAACAATCAACAGTGGTAAAGGCATATTTTTGCCATATAAACTTCACAAAGCTAAACCAGAGTAAACCATCAGCAATCAGCATGGTTTCTTTCAGGGAAATCTTAGATACGCTACTGTGTAGGGAATTTGATGCAATGGGATCAGACTTGTGCAGTACCTGCTCCCTCCACTAGGTACCCAGGTTTGGTGTCAGCATGTATTTATAACCTAGGGAGAAATGAGGTATTGGACTTTGATCAAACATAGTCGCCTCTGCTACTGCTATTCTGTTAAGCCTTCGCTGGGCTAATGAATACTGTAGCAATGCCGGACAACTTCCCTAAAGTCCCCGCAGCGCTGAGAAAGCACTATGGGCAATGGATAAACAGCTTTGAAATGCACCTGGTCGCCATCGATGGTACAGAATATAGAGCCAAATGGACACAAGAGCTATTGTTTGGGAGCTGAAGGCAGGCACCTGTTTGACAACATAACACCAATGGAGAAACCACAAAGACAACATTGAGGCAAAGAGGAGCACACAGCACACCCCGACAGAACAAAGGGAGAATACAGAGCACACCCTGGTAGTACACAGGGCGCACCCTGATTGTACATAGGACACTCCTTGACATAACAGAACACACCCTGATAGTACACAGGTATGCACCCTGATGGCACATGGTATGCACCCTGATGGAGCGCAGTGCAAAAACTCATACAACACAAGATTCACCTAGATAAAAATATGGCTTTGATAGTTCCTCTGTTTGAGCCACATTGTCCTTGGACGACAGCTGTAGCATAGCGAAGTGCAGGATCTTTAACCTGGTGGGGTGGATATCAATTGCAGCTGGGGATTCCTGAAATTGATCTAGATCAATTAAGGCAAAGGTACATTTGAGACCCAAATTCCCAAAATACATTTAGATTTCCTATGTGCACCCAGCACATGCAACACTTTTTCTGTTTATTTCTAAGTGAAAGGATCGAACCGGTAGGAGATGTTATACAAATTACTATATAAACATGATCATCCCTAGAGGAAGAATGCATAGTTGGGACCTACATAAAAATCTGACAGTACCTCAGGAAACTGGGACAATGAGAGCACATTAGCCCATTTAACTATGAATCAAAACGTAGCATTAGCATGTCCCCACCAGCTGTTACTATGGCTTGGGCCTTAAAATACAAAGCTTAAAATTAAAAACACAAAGTCTTGTTTTTAAAAATAATAAGCATTGACAATGCCGATAGGACCTGATTTAAAGGAATGTTGTATGGAAATATGAACCATTACAAGTAAATAGCATAGTAATAGATATGTATTTGTGAGGATGCAAAGAACTGTAGGATAATATTGGTGTAGGTTAAAGGTCAGGGGACATTTACACTCTCAAGCCAGACCTAAAAATCCATGTAGGTGAATGACTGCCCTCCTCCAATCTGTCCTGCTGCCAGAGAAAAACATATTATCTAGTTATCAAAGACACTTAAATAACATTGAAATATCACGTGTGTGCTTCTGAAAGATCAAGCTCAGGCAGTTGAATAAATAAATTAAATGATCACAGTTGTATGGAGGGCAAACACTTATTTTACCAAAGCACACAACTTCTGCTCACACAAAACAAGTATTCCTGGATCTCAACGCGTGGGCGGAGTCAAAGCCCCTCTCAAGTGATTGTATTGTAATTGCATTTATATATCGCTTACTACCCCCGACGAGGCGTCAAAGCGCTTTTTCGGCAAGTAGCACGCTACTCCGGGACCCATAAAGGATTAGCGTTGAATTAGTATAGTGAAATATGAAAGTAATTAAAGTGTTGGATAGGTTAGTCAGTTATGTGGATTCGGAAGGATAGAAGAGGAAAAAAGGTTTGTATTTATATAGCGCTTGTTACCCCTGATGGGCTGTTTAACGCTTTTTTTTTTTTGGGCAGTAGCACGCTACTCCGGAAATTCATAAAGGATTAGTGGTGAATTAGTATGGTGAAATATGAAAGTAATTTGAGTGGTGGGTATTAGTCAGTTATTTGGAGTGAGAAGGATAGCGGAGGGAGAAAGGTTTGCATTCATATAGCGCTTGTTACCCCTGAAGGTGTGTTGAAGCGCTTTTCTGGCGAGTAGCACGCTACTCCGGAACCCATAAAGGTTTAGTGTTGAAAATTAGTATAGCGGAATATGAAGTAATTTGAGTGGTGGATATGTTATTCAGTTATTTGGACGGAAGGGTAGCGGCAGGATAGAAGAGGGAAAGAGGTTTGTATTTATATAGCGCTTGCTACCCCCGATAGGGTTTGAAGCGGTTTTTTGGGTGAGTAGCACACTACTCTGGAACCCATAAGGATTAGTTTTGAATTAGTATAGTGAAATATGAAATTATTTGAGTGGTGGATATATGTTAGTCAGTTATTTGGATTGAGAAGGGTTGGGGAGGGGTAGAAAAGGGAAAAGGTTTGCATTTATATAGCGCTTGTAACCCTGATGGGGTGTTGAAGCGCTTTATTGGCGAGTAGCACGCTACTCCGGAACCCATAAAGGATTAGTGTTGAAAATTAGTATAGTGAAATATGAAAGTAGTTTGAGTGGTGGATGTGTTATTCAGTTGGATAGAGAAAGGTAGCGGAGGGATAGAAGAGGGAAAAAGGTTTGCATTTATATAATGCTTGCTTACCTCTGATGAGGTGTTGAAGCGCTTTTTGGCGAGTAGCACGCTACTCCGGGACCCATAAAGGATTAGTGGTGAATTAGTATAGTGGAATATGACATTTGAGAAGTGAACATATTAGTCTGTTATTTTGATTGAAAAGGATAGTGGAAGGATAGGAGAGTGAAGGATTTTGATTTTTTTTTTGGAGGTCATAGCAGTAGGAGGAGGCTTTTGGAGGAGTAAAAAGGGGTGTGGAGGGGAAGAGTTTAGAAAGGTTTGTTTTGGGGATCGGTATGGTGGAAGAGGTGTCAGATGATGCAAGGAGGGGTAGAGTAAGGGAGAGTCTAGAAAGGGTTATTTTGGGGGATCATAGTATTGGTCTGGGGTTTGGGATAAATGAGGGAGTGGGGGTAGAGGATATATTGATAGATGTATAGGGTGAGAAATAGGGTAGTGCATTGGATATGCTGAATTAGAAGAAAGTGATAAATATATAGATCCATAAGTACATTGAAAGTATATAGATGCATAAAGGAGGTAGGTATTTGTAGATTAAAGATATTGATAGAAGTACAGGATGAGAAATAGGGTAGTGCATTGGATATGCTTTTCAGGAGGAAAGTAACAAACACACAGATCCAAGTACATGGAAGGTACATAGATGCACAATGGAAGAAGTACATGTAGACTAAAGATGCACCAGATAAACTCCGGTTTTCAAGTGTTATTGTACTTTAATTTAAAAAAAAATTAACATAATTATTCTACATGTTTATACAAAGCAATACATAAAGATAGGTACATATCTATAGTAAAAATAAATTATATACAGAGGGATATGCTGTAAATTTCTGTTTGTGTATGGTGCTTATGTGGGGAAGAGCCAATTCTGGATTAGTTTTCTGAAGATAAGGTGGCGGTCCGTGGATCTTATGTTGGGAGGTAAAGAGTTCCATAGTTTGGCTGCTTGAACAGAGAAGGATGTGCAACCCATGTTTTTTTTCTTGTATCTTGGGATTTTGAGGCGAGGTGCCATTTTAGAACGGTGGTTCCTTTGTTGAATGTGTTTGGTGATTTTATTCCTGATGAAGAGCGGTCCCATTCCATGTATTGCTTTGTGGGTGATACAAAGCAGCTTGAACGTGGATCTTCAGGCAACCAGTAACCAATTCAGGGCTTTCAAGGCAGGTGAGATGTGGTCTCGCGGTTAGATATGCAAGAGTATTCTGGCAGCCGAGTTCTGAATCCGTTGTAGTCTTTTCATGGTTGTTAAAGGTGATCCGTTGTAGAGGCTATTGGCGTAATCGAGTTTGGACAGAACAAGGGAGATGGTAGCTTGGACCTTGTGTGGAAATCCCAAATGAGGGAAAATTCGTCACAGCGTTTTTATAGTGACAAAGCTTGATCTTGCTAGTTTGTCCACTTGGGCATTCATCGATAGCTCGGAGTACATGGTCATTCCGAGGTTTCTTACTTCCTTCGATACTTTAGGTGGTGATCCCAGTTCATCAGGCCAGGCGGCAAGCGGGTTATAATGTTTCCAATCGCCACATGTGAGTATTTCCGTTTTGGAAGCATTCAATTTGAGGTGGCTCCAAGTCATCCACTGATCCACAGCTCTGAGAACTGAAAATTGGGGAGTTTCCAATGTCTTTGGGGCATTCCAGTTGAAGGAGTATTTATGTGTCATCTGCATAGTTATAGCACGTGAGGTGAAATTGATTGATCAGTACCGGTAATGACTTCATGTAGATGTTGAAAAGCATGGGCGAGATCATAGAGCCTTGAGGGACCCCTGCTTTTGTGGAGTATGGTTTGGATGAGAAAGGTGGGGTATGGATGGCATTAGTTCTGTTTCGAAGGTAGGATGCGATCCAGTCTAGAGCAGTCCCCTCTATGCCGGCTTCATAGAGTCTTTGTTTAAGAGTGTCATGGTCAACCGTGTCAAAGGCAGCCGAGAGGTCCAAGAGGAGAAGCGCAGCAACCCCGTTGCGGTCTACTGTGTTCTTCAGGTCATCCCAGACGGCAAGGAGGGCAGATTCTGTGCCTCTTCCCGGACGGAAACCTGTTTGGAAGTCTGAAAGTATGTCATTCTCTTCAATGAATTGTGACATCTGGGCGAACGCTGCTCTTTATCAGTTTGCCCAGGAAAGGTCCATTTGTAACGGGTCTGTAGTTGTCAGGGTTCAGCGGGTCCAAGTTTGTTTTCTTCAGTACAGGGCATATGTATGACTTTTTAAGTTCTTCTGGAAATATTCGGGTAGTTAAGGAATCGTTGATGATTCTTCTTACTGGAGTGGCAGCAGAGGTTGTTAAAAGAATTGTCTTGAAAGTTTGTGGTGGACACGGGTCAGAAGGGCTGCCAGCTTTGACCAGGTCCATAAATTCATCGTGTGAGATGTGTTGGAAGGAACGGAGAGGCTGGGTTAGAGTATTCTTGGATTGTTGTTTTGTCAAAGGGTTAGTGCTGGTGCTTTGGCTCGGTTTTAAGTATGAGTCCAACATGTCTGCTTTGTCAGTGTAATGATTTGCCAGTTTGTCTGTGAAATCTTGAGTAACAGGAGGAGTTCCTTTTAGGCAATTTGGTTTGCGAAATTCATTGAGTATTTTATAGAATTCTTTATTTGCACATTCAGCATTTTGAATTCTGTCTGAATAGTACCTTTTCTTAGCTTTTTTGATAGCTGACTTGTATAATCTGTTAATTTTCTGTAGGTGAAGTTTGTCTTGTTTGGCATTTGTTTTGAGCCAGGTACGTTGCAGCTTTCTAATTTGTTTTTTTATGTTCGTTAGCTCTATGTTTCTCCAAGGCGCTTTTTTTCTTTTGTTCTGTTGTGTGGTTTTGAGTGGTATCAGGATGTCAAAAACTTCCTGTAGCCACTCATATTTTTTAACAGAATTTATTGTTTCCAGGTTTGTACTGGATGTTAGTTGTGTTTCTAAGTGTTCCAAATTGAGTTTGTTCCACGGTCGATAGGTGGATGGATGTAAGGTAGTTTTAGGTGAGTCGCTTAGTGTTGTTTTATGTTGGAAAGCAAGCAAGTGGTGGTCTGACCATGTGACTGGAGTTATAGTTTGAACGGTAACTAGTTCGGTATTAGCAAAAATATGGATATGTCCAGCGATGTGTGTGGGTTTGTGGGCAATCTGATGCAGGTTTAGTGCATCTAGGCCAGTGATTGTTTTTGGATGGGTCATATTGGGTTTGTCAAAACAAATGTTGAAGTCACCCAGAACGCATAGGTTGGAGTGTATTGTTATCAGGTTTGAAACTGTGTCTAGAAGTGCGTCTGCGAATGTCGCCTTGCTAGGTGGAGGTCTGTAAAGGAGCAGGAAGTTACAGGAGGAAGACGGTGTAGGACTGCATCTGGTGAGAAGAGCCTCACAATTCTTTATGGTGATGTCGTCAACTTTAGTGATATGTAATGTTTGCCTGAACACAACAGCTAGACCACCTCCTTTTTTGCCTATACGATTTTGGGTGATCGTTTGATAGCCTAGAGGAACGGCTTCATGCAGGACTGGAGCCATATCATCTCCCAACCATGATTCAGTTCCGAATAGTATGTCTGGTTTTGCATTGGTGAGGTCGTAGATGTGATGTTTGTTTTTAGAGAGGGATCGAGCATTTATTAGTAGACAGTTTAGAGATGGGCTTTGGGGATAGTGAGACTTTGTTTTGTAGAAGAGTGATTAGCATTGTGTGGGTTTGTAGCAGGTGTGTTTTTAGTGCTGGTATTAGCTGTGTTAGGATAGCAATCGTGTAGCTGTTCTGTATCATGTTCCTCATCCAGCATGCTAAGAAAGCATTTTGATGGGTCTGCGTGTGTAGGTGGTGGAGACGGTGTTTGAGAGCGAGTTGGTGTGCTGTGTTGTTTTCGTGGTGTAACATTGTTGTGCAGTAGACATGGGGAAGCGAAGTTGTGAGGTGTGGCACGTCGCTTATATTGTTTGAGTGTGTTTAGAGCGGAAGGTGTATGAGTTCGGGGTGGTGGTGCCACATGTGGGTCATGTAGTAAGGTTCTAAATTGTCCAATGGATGAGAGGCATTTGGAAGAGAGTTGCTGTGTTGCTGTATCTGTGTTAGATGTGGTGTAAGAGAGAAAGCTTGGCATTGGTGTTTGTTCCTTTGTGTGGTTTGAAAGGTGGGTGTAGGTTTGTATTTTGTGATGGTAAGTATTATGAGGTGTTGCGCTTGGAAGATCTTGTTGTGTTGGTGTGCGTGATATGTTTTGTTTTTGAGGAGTAGTGAAAAGAGGTGGATTTGTTTGTATAATATTGTTTGTGAGAGGAGGTTGTAAGGTAGAGGGGTGGTGATGTGTTTATGAGTAGAGTGTATGTTTTGTGTAGGAGGGAATGAAGTAGAGGTAAGAGTGTTTGACTTAGACTGGTTTGTTGCAAGAGTTAAAAAGTATGGTGCCGTGCAGTGTATGTGTTGTGCGTTTGTGTAATTATGGTAGAAGGAAGAGGAGGGTGTTGGTTGGACAAATGATGGATGGCCGATTATATGTTTGTTAGTGATAAAAAGTGGTCTGTTAGGAGTAATTAGAGCAGGGAGTGTGTGTCTGGATGGGACGTAGTTAAGTATGGTGTGGAATGGGGTCGTGTTAGTGATGAGTGCATTGGTTTGTGGTGTAGAATTGAGTTGTGTAATGTTCGTAGGTGATGGCGGAAATGTGTGGTAGCTGGGATAGAAGGGTGTATAGGTGTTGTTTTGTAGTGGGTGCTGAGACATGGATTTGTGCATAGTGTTGGTTTGTAGTAAGTGTGTGGTGTACATTTGGTGTAGTGAGTGTGTTGCTCTGTTTGTGGATGGTGTGGGCTGGCTATTACTGAATGGGAAAATGGGCAGCATTTCTGGCCCTAGTCCCGACCAGTCTCAAACAGGCAATTGCCCTTGTCCTCTCTGCCCTTAGCCTTGACGCCCGGGCTGAGACGCCCTAAGCCTTGGCCTTTTATAGCCCTATTAATCAGGTGACCCCTTCAGCCAATGGGAACCCTAGCCCTAACACTATCCTATCACAATACTAGCTCTAAAATCTAGAACCAATAGGAGACCAGGACCTTACAGCCAATCTTAGCCCTAGTCCAAGCACCCAATCAGTTTCAAAAACCCTGATCTCTACGTCCAATAGTGATGATGACATAACTGTCCAAATGACAGCTGCGCTGTCAAGCGAGACCATAAAAAGGAACAAACGTCTGGGACAGAATTCAATGCTGTTGCCAGATACATGAAATGCTCATAATGTAATGAAAATAATCAAAATCTAGTATTTGCCATTTAATACCATATAATGCTGCTATATATGCCCGGATATCAAAAACACAGTACCTAATTAAATGTACATGAACAACTACACCTAGAACACAATCACATAAGAATATTATGTACAGAGATACCCAGACATAATCCTGCTTCCCAGAAATGAGAGAGACACATTACACAGTACTGGATGACCTACTCATGTCTGGAAGTCAGCTTCCTCTGCAGAGCTTTAATGCAAGTGAAACAAGTCAGGTCGGTGTAGATGCTATGTGTGTCATCCAAATCTTTAATTCTTCGCCTAGAATGATGTACACTTAAGAAATTTTAAGTATCAATATGGTTGGTACTTTGCTGATCCACACGCTTGATGATTTTGGCAAAATACAGCCATATTCATGAGCTAAACTTGTTATTGTAGGTGGATTGACAAATTTTACTTAGGATGCTTTTTGGCTAGAATGGGAGCTCTCTAGATCTCACGGTGCCTTTACCTCACGCAAAGTAGTTACTATGCTTAAAGAACCGCTTCTCCAGGTGCAACAGTGCTACAAAAAAGCTTCTGTCACAAGGCAAAAAAATTAAAGCAAAATAAGTCTGGAAATAGGACTTACTGGTTTAATGTTTAAACCAGATAACAAAATGCACAAGCTGCTGCACAATCCACTTCTCAGTCTCTGGGGAGGAAGCAAGTTCTTAATGTTTATAGATAAACGTTGGTCGTCAAGGTTTGTATCGTGGACTACCATGTAGGACTGTGGTCCGACCATGTTCCGGCCATTTTCTTGACCAGAAATGAGTGATCTTTATAATATGCATTACAGACAGATTCACATACATGATTTGGAGATGGTCATTCAATTTACTAGCAGAGGTTGAGACGATTGTTAAAACTGTGCCATGTATATAAGAAGTTAAAACCACTAAATTTACCTCTGGGAATTTTTTGAAACCCCACAGTCAATTCTTTAATCCCATTTTATTTGGAGTCCGGTGTCCCTACATAAATAATAGTAATTAATATTTCAAATATGTGTTGCAGTAAATATGTATAATTTATATCCTCAATTCCATTCACTGCTATGATGAATAAGGTTAATTTAGTAATAAGAGACAGCATGCAGTGATGAGGGATTAAAAGACACACAATTGATGGACGGATTGCAGAACAAATCAAAACATTCACCCCCAGTCAAAAGATCTGGGTTAAATCCATCATTCTTTTGCTCACCATGCCATCCCAGTTTTGACCTGGCCATATGCAAATCAGTCTTGACCCTGTGCCTCATGAGAACAGTCCAGCCCGAACTGCCAAGCCAGGTCCTCCCTGGACCGGAAACAAGCATCCTAGGACCGGTTTCGGGGTTTCACCCCTCATCAGCCAGGATAGCTTGATGAGGGATTAAGACATGGGAGGTGGAAAACCGTGCCCCTGTTCGCAGATGAAATTGCACTACAAGGTGCAGATTTAAACAAGGCCCACTAAATTACTGATGCCCTTGGCCAGGTATCCTTATTAACTGAATCAAGTCTGAAATATTTCTTGTGGGAGTAAGTACCAAGCTTCCCATGGAGTCCTAGGCTCCAGCTAGACACTGAATCTTTTAACTAGTCAGGTATTCAGATTAGCAGAAACTCTTGTTTAGTTTAAAACGGAAATATAGCAATGTATTGTTACAGATCACTGCTAGAATTTGCCATCAGAATCCCTTTACGTGATCCAAAAGTGTACCCACATGACAGAGAATACTTTAAACTGAATTAATAAGGCCAAAAGTAAAAACACTCGATACAGAATGTAAGGAAGAAATAAGGCCCGAAAATAACCAATTTTGAAAAATATTCCGAAGCCTCACAGGTGCTTTTCACTGCAAGACAACAGTACCTCACCTCGACTTAGAAAGACATCAATTCCAGCTTTCTAATAGATAGCGACTACGAATGTAATTTCTGACCACAAATAAGCAAGAAAACACCTCGAAAAACCATTAAAAACACTGCAGAATCATGGTTCCTAGTTTGTACTTCCAGAGATTGGGGACATTTCTTGGATTTCAAATACATTTAGTACAAACGTATGCGCTGGCTGCATAGGGGGCAGTCTGGCACAATTGGCACCGTGGAACTCAAGTAGTACATTATAGCGGGGACCAAACTGAGGTGACATGGTGTATTAAAAATAATGATGGATTGGGATGAGGCCCGAGTAATTACCAGTTGCGGGGATTAATTTCAAGCATTCCATCCATTACTTGTTTATATAGTGTATCGCCGTAAGTGGTATGTCCAGATGCGGGTCCCGTGCACTCTAACTGGAACCAAGCTGTACCTGGTTGATAAGCCCATAACTAGGGCTAAACCAGTCCTGGGTTGCTTGTGTTCTGGTTCAGGGAGGACCTGGCTTGGCAGTTCAGGCTGGACTGTTCCGATGGCTGATTTGGATATAGCTGGGTCCAAACTGAGATGACCATGTTCAAAATAAACTATGGATTGGGATGCGACCCGAGCAATTACCAGTGGCTGAGATCAATTCAAGCATTCCATCCATCACTATTTTGTATACTTTAAGTAGTAAATAAGTCACAGTGGAGAAAGTCCTGCAACATACCCGGTTCAGAACACACTGCTATCACATTTGGACAGTTTCCAAATGGAAAGAAACAAACTTTAACAGAGCACGTAGACTATGTAGAGGTCACAAAAACAACCGCCAGAGATGGTACACTCATCTGTAAGGTTTCTACAGATCACTCATCCTCCAACTTTGATTCCGCCAACTTCTGTCTGTCTGTAATCTGGCGTCTTCTTTAACACAGTTCTACCAGACAAAGATCAAACCCCAATAATTATTCGTACCCGCAACATAATAACATATGTCAATAGGCAAATTGTTCACATTTCACCTTCTCATGCCAAATTGTTGTAACAAGCATTAGTTCTTTCACATCTCAAGCACTGTTCCAGTTTGTATTTAGGACTTTATTCTCACAAGATTCAATCAATATTCCACTGATCCCTTCACATTTTACCTAACCTTTCTAAACTTCTCAGATACTCCTACCTTGCTAGTCTATGACGGCTTCCTATTTGCCACCAGTTTTAGTTTCATGTTTGTTGTCTTGTTTTAACATATTATTCGCCCATGTCATTTTTCAAAATATCCCCACGGTGCTCACTGGGGCCAGCTTCTCCTTCCATCCTTAAGACCCTGTGAGCATCAAGTGATCACTTCGATGTCATTAACTTGCAGGATTATCTTCTTTTCGGAGCACTCTTCCTTTGGCATACGAACCACGAGTACTCCCACACCGTTTAAATCACGACTTGGAGATTATCTTTTCACTTAAGCATTTACTTTAATATGATTTGCATTTTTTAACTCTGTTGATGTGCTATAACTTATTATTCTTTTTACAGAGCACTGGATAAATAATATATATGAATTTGATTAATAAAATACTTCTTTCTATACACTTTTGTTCTAACTTTACAAAGCTCTTTAAATCGGAATTATTATTACCCAGCTATTATGCAACACCAATATACTTAAATACGTTATGCCACCCTAAACTCATCATAGCACTGACGGTGGGTTGAGAGAGACTGGAGAGAGAGAGGAAGGAAGGACAAGCGAAAAGGAATGAGGGAACAGGGTGGAGAGAAGAGCAATCGGATAGGAAGATCTTTCCCTAAAAGTTAGTATATCGCTGGATGGAGCGACACTGCATTGAGAGTAGCTGGTCTTGGGTATCAAGTGGAGGAGAGGTAATAGAGTAGGCAGAGGAGGGTTAAGAGCCAAATTCAGGGTGATAAGAGGTGACAGTGAGAAGATTCAGGTCATGACAGAGATACAAATCAAGGAAATGAGGCATGCCAGAGCGAATGATAGGCAGGAAACGTCTGCCTCCGTCCTTTCTGCAGTCTGGCCTCTCCTGCAGGTTCTCCCTAGAAGTTGCATTTACCTTATGCCCAAAGGGAAGGGAGAGAGGGAGGGAAAGTAGATAAAGGTGAGGAGGCACTTGTTTTCCAAGGTGTTCGTGCTTCTGGGAAGCATGAGGGTAAAAAGGATGAGACCTCTTCTGGACCTCCACTGTCAATTTCAGTACATCAGGTTTTTTGCCTACCATATCACTCCAGACCTGCGCAAGCCATGTACAAAGTCAACTTAATCATGCTCGAATAGAGACAGTCCAGCTTGAGCTGCCAAAGTCAGGTCTCCTCTAGAAGGGAACACAAGCAACCTCAGACCAGTGTGACCTCATTGGGCCTCATCAGAGTGATGCAGCTGGAGTTCTGTGGCACAGCAAGCACAGAACACCGGCCGGAGCATAAGCAACGCATAGTGGGTCTTAGGTACTCACTCAACTACATCGGAATTATTCATTAAAGAACAGATCTGTCTGATTCGTCTCGGAAGCGGGGTAAAGTCGAGCAAGTGAGGGCATCATGTAGCAACTAAGAAAAGAGCAAACCTTCTCATGGTGCGACTGTTACCCAGGAGGAGGAAAGGATGGGATTGGAGTTGAGAACAGGAAACCAGCAGCACAGTTCGCAGCCTTCAGGGAAGATTGGAACAAAATTACTGCAGATGCAGAGACTGTCTAGTTGAATGATAGCAGCTTGATAAGTTCCAATCCTCAAAACGAGCATTTAAAATTAAGACACTTACATTTCATTTAGAGTGACTCAAAATATTAAGACCTTAAAGGGAATATCCAATGTCCAAAACCAAGCTGCAAGTGTTCAGAGCAGAAGATGGTGCTCTCCATTGTCACTCAACCTCCTGCTAAAGGGTATCTATGGTTTGCATCTACAGACACCTTCAGCCAAAGTTTCATTGCTTTCTTTTTTTCTGCTGGGGTTGCCCCTGCCTCAGACCTTAATGGGTCATTCCCACCCTAAACCCCATACAGTTAAAGCAGCTGCATGGCCAACCTCGGTCATTCCAACTATACCAAAGGCTGGCCACACGGGTCAGGATTTTGACCAGAATCAATCTAAGTGACGGAGGTGGCCTTTTACCAACATTGGGCAGCTCCCAGGGGCATTACACTCCTGGCATCCAGGTGCACAAAGCGCAGGTATCTAGAGGGGTGGGAGGGAAATTAGGAATAGATGAAGGATGGGGTTCAGGTGTGTTCGGACAGGGTAAAGAGGAGATGGATTGACTGTTAGCAGGAAAGTCTGCATCAAAACAAACGTTTCCACAACACACCATTGAGTGGCACAGCGAAAATAAGGAACTTGCCCCCGCGTATGAAGGATCACCTCCGTTACTGCCTTCAACCTCAAGCCCTGGGTCCTAAACTTACTTTGTGAGGCTTGTGTGCTGTGGATGTAAAGTGTGTACAAAACAATACAGCTTTACAAAATAAGACTGTCCCAAATACAACATTAAAAGGCACAATAGAAAGGTGAAGATACTGATAAATAAAATAAAATACCAAAATCTCAACATATTTGGTGCACTGATTGAGGTACAAATTAAATATTGTAAATGCTGCAACATCTCCGTGTAAATGAGGACCAGGAGTTTCCCAGCCTTAGGCGTTCACTCTTCCAAGAAAAGCCAATTGGCACATGCTACACAGGGCCGCATTTGAGCATCGCAGCCAGGATAAGAACATATCCGATTGGCTGAATAGGGAGCCAGTGGTGTGTACTTCTGCTGAATTAGCTCACACACGGGATATCTCTCCCCCGGATCCCAACCGCACTCTTCCCTGGGTCACCGCCTTTCTTGAGTGATAAAGGTATGGATCTCACACAACTTGGCTGCATTACCGGCTGGGATACACAAATGCACACAAAGTGATGGACCTGCCAGAGAAAGAAGTGGTGGTTTGGACAGAGGGGACTGACTCTGCACCGTGGATAATGGAACAAACACTGATCCAGAAGCGACAGCCATAACACATAATTAGCAAGAGTTCAAGAAAGATGGGAAAGATGTAGAGAAGGTCTTCGCAAATTGTGGGCCACCGCCTGAAGACTTCTACACCTCATCATGGGATCAGCAGCTTTTGAAACAACAATTTATTTGCTCACTGGAATAGAAATCCATCATCTCCATGGATCAGTTCCCATTTCGTCCAATCAGGTTTCTGCAGAAGGGTTCACACCAGTGAAGAACTTCAGCCTGAACCACCTGTGTGCATCAGAGTTACCCCAATGAGAATAGCAGCGCTTTAGAATATCTCCATTAAGGGCTCGCAAGGGAGTGCCACCTGGATCCACATCAGCGTCAAAGGAGAATCAAGGCCTTTCCTTCAGGGTACTGCACTTGGAAGTGGAGGCTGCGGTCTGCGGGCGTGCGATACACACTTAAAGAGGGCATTATGGTAAACAACATAACAGGAGTATCTACAGAGCGTACCTCTTGGTGCTAATGACAAATCCCAAATGTTGGTCACCCAGCTCAATGGTACTGGTTTTATTGCCCTGGGAAGTAAAAGGCCGCATAGACCCACCAGGATTTAAACCTCTGACCATGAGGTAAAACACACATGCCTAGAGTGAATGAATCAGCCCACTGAGACCACCAGACCCAGCGTCCATTCCAAAACAACCTGCAAATTACTTATTCCAAACCTTATTAAAATCCCTTTACAGGGATCATTCACTTTCTAACTTATGGTGACGAAAAACTGGAACAGAATGAGTCTGACAAAGGACCACCCGCATGGTCAGCCCGGGGAGGGCAGGAGGAGGAAGCAGCCTTATGGATCTGCCTGCAGTCTGGCACGGTTTGCATGCTGCTTTCTGCTGGGAACAGCCGTGTACATAAAGATGCAGGCATCCAACATGAGGAAACGGGTTTATGCAAGTACAGCAGGAACAACCTCAGCCATCAATCATCAGCTCCACAGCTCCTTCAGTTTCCATCCACCCCCCTCCCTCCCGCCCCTCAGACTCAACAAGAACATGCTTATCGGTCCAGGTCCTTTTAACTGGTTTTAGGATGCCACAACGCACTTTTTTTTTTACCTTAATTATTCCAATTAAAATGTCGGAATAGTGTAATTACGTAAATCCAGCGACATATGAAACAGGACGTTCGTTTTTGCGAAGAGGGACGTCTCAAAGACGTTTAACAATCACAACCTCGTTTAAAATCAGGGTGAAAATCATAGTGAAAGAACTACAGTTCTTCTCTATGAGCGGTCACAGTGAACGCTTATTGCCACTGTACAGTACTGCATTGCAATACTTAGATATCGCTTACTACCCCTATTTGGGACGCTGAAGCGCTTGCCTACATGGGTAGAACGCTACATCCTATAGGGAGTGTGTGGCTGGAAGTGTGTTGTTGTCTTTGCTTTGAACCGGTGTGGGCAGTGTTTCCATGTCCTGCGGGAGGACCACCGAGGTGCGCTATCCTGTTTATGGGACGCGGTTTGAAGGATGAAGAAGACGTGCGAGTGTTTTTTTTCAGAAACCTGCACGTTTTTCAATACCCTTGTCAGTTCACTTTCCCCGTCTGACAAGTGGAGACGTAGTCTGTGGCACATCAGAATTAGTTCTGGGCAGCATTTAGAACGTACACTTGATTGGCTGCAAAGTTTAACTCTCAAAATATGGAAGTTAACAGTATAACAAGGCAGGCTCATGAACTCAAGCTGGGAAGAGGCACGTATTACGCTGTGCTTTAAGGTTTATATCACATTGCATAAAGCGAATACTAAAATATGAACCCGCTCTTGAAGCGCAACCAAGAAGACCAGTTTGGAAATTATAATGTTACTGAGACCGCAATGTTCAGATAACAAAAAACTTCCCGTAGGCTTTAGGCCACCCCATGCCTGGCCTCCTCCCTTACCCTAAATAAATAGTATAGGACTGCTTACATTCAAGTGTGAGGGCAAATTTATGGATTACAATACAACGGAAAACTTAACAAAATATAAACAAAACCTGTAGGTGGAGAACATTTTTAATTATTATTTATATATATTTAGCTAATTTTTATGGGATTTTAGGTTGGAATGATTTTACAATATAAATTTTTTGTATTGTGTATTCATTTGTGGGAATCAACCTTATGATCCCTTCATATAATAATTAGCCTTGTGTGTCATTTCCAATTGAGACCAGATACTGTGCCCTGTTAATCTGTACTTGAATTAGATATAGGTTCTGCCACATATTAGGGAACTTATTAGGCTGCTACCAAAAACTTTATTGCACATTAGGAAAACATATTGCACATTAGGATTTATCTTTGCACTTTTTTGCACATATTAGGATTTTATGGGGGACTCGCACATCAGGATGTAGGGGGGATATTATCTATGCACTTAGTCACTTTAATAACAAAGGGCAGCATAAAAATGTGATGATATATAGCTAGGACATTTTCATATACATGAATAAGGGATTATGCGTATGTATTTATACTAAAACTTATTCCCCTATCAATATATAATAGTACATATATTTTATCATGTGTGTTAATTATCTATGTATTTTACAGTGATTTGTTATCCTAGTAGAATCTTTACATTTGTATTTTATATGATTTTACGCATTATGCTGTGAAATTAATTATGAAGTATGTTTACTATATCTATTGCTGCTATTCACTTGCTTTTGCACTTTAAATAGAGGGAATCCCGCCCCAGACGCTGACATGTGATCAAGGCCGTCTCTTTTGGCCGAAACGCATCATGGCGACATGGTGATTGCTGAATAAACAACACTGCAACATATATGGGTCTACTCTTGCCTGATTTCGAGTTGATGTGAAGTGGTGGGCAAGCTTGCGAATATATATATATATATATATATACACACACACACACACACACACACACACACATATATATATATATATATATATATACATACACACACACATACACACATACACATGAATAAATACATACATATGTTGAAAAAAATAAACACCACGAAACACTCATCCCTGTATATTTTGGGGGCGGGGGGGGGGGAGAGAAAACAATTGCTGGGATTACAAAGTTGGGTTAAATTTTGAATAGGAGACAATGAATATTGAATTTTAGGAGGACAGTTGAAGTCATCATGAAATCCTGCGATGGAGAGTAGGGCAGGGGAAAAGAAAAAATTATTGGTGGAAATGCATTAATCTTTGCACACCCTTTGTGCCTACCAGAAAATTAACTTAATTAACCCTTCACCTGAGCACTGTTAGCACCGTTTACATCCACTAGCCATGGCTGTTCCCCTGGGACTCATTAGTGGAAGAAAATACACCAATTCCCTGTGTACACTGCAAACACTCTGCATGAGTTTCCCAGGCAGAACTTTGCAGAGACTCGGACAACATTACAAATGGGCAGCAAGAGGCACCTTGTCTGCTGTCAAGAAGAGATAAGTACTCAAAAGACAGGTATCATGTCTAATACAACTTGCACTTCACACAAGAGACATGACAGTTTGGGGAGAACTTGCAGGATGCACTCACACTGCAAAAGTAACATTGCACTGGAAATGCCTTGGGCTCACCAGCCACACATGAACAGACCAATACAGTTGTCCCAGGGGCTACCACAGAGAAGACCAGGCTCCTGAAGTGGTCCTTAGGGGGCACTTCAGCGCAACGTTTCTCCACTGAACGTCACCATGTTTGACAAGGGCAAAGTCCATCAAGGCGAGGCCAGCCATGTGCCCACCAGTGACATAATTAAGGAACTCCCCGGGTATGCAGCATGAATGCTGTTGTAAAGGGAAACATTTGCTAAGGCTGTGCCTATTTGGGCCTGTTAGCACCAGGAATGGTCTGGTCCTAGGAGAGAGACCGCTCACTTTACCACTCCAGCATGGTTAGAGCAAGCCTCCGCTCATGAACAGTATCTGCCATAACCAATGACCAACAACAGTGCACAATATGCCCACAACATCCACTCATTCACAGCAATGTTGACCTTCTGTCTATTGCACAGACCTGGTTCACGGATATGCTCACCCCTGCCTTTTAACACAAAGCTTCCCAGTACTTCACCCACACCAGCAGACACATGAACCGTGAAGGAGTATTAGCCACATCACATAAATCAGTCTAAGAGCTTCCAATATGTCACTCCAGGCCAACACGTCACATAAAAGATTAGGGCGATTCATTCAGGCACCACAATACCACCAAAGTACTTACACGCAACTATCCCCTGGGCACAGCAGGAACCATCATTACCAGATCGCTTTCTTAAATCCAATCACCTCATAATACCAGGAGACTTCAATATCTACTCAAAAGAAAATTCAATCCCATCTTACACAAAATTGCTAGATTTAAACAAAAGCCCTGTAGGTATGAAACGGATCTTCCTTTACACATTATGGCCCATATGTCAGCAATGGTTACATGTGATTCTCAAGAAAAAACATACTGGAGAAAATCTGTTCTGGAGAAATGTTCCCTTAGAATCTCTTTCCATGAATCTTTCCAATTGAATGCCATTCCAAGGCTGTCAGATCCATCGTCGTGAACATCATTGAGGTCGAAAAAATCCATGCAGTCTTTAATTCCCAGGATTACAAAGATGCCTGGTTTAACATTTTGTCTTTCTTTTCATTTTTTCGTAATAAACCAACCGTAAAACCTGTGGCTATCAGCAGTGCAGCAAAACATACATTTAAATCAAGCCAGATTATCATGTATACATCGTAATGGGATGACAGTGGTGCAGTAACATAAGCGGGTTAATTTACAGAGTCAGATGCTGTAGTAGTGTCTCGTGAGAGGAGATATTGGATCAACGGACCCCAAAGGTCCTTGGGTCTCGATACAGTGGGCAGTTCCTCAGCATGTCAGGCCAGGGTCTCTTGACAATACACTAGATCTTCCAGCCATTGCGTAGTCGTGGTGCAGACATGGCTCTCCCAGCATATAGCCACGCGGCGCTTAGCAAGTAGGAGCGCTATATTAACAAGTCGTCGATTCACTCCCTTCAGGGTTGGGATGAAGCCCAGTAGGCAGGCGTACATTCTATTGTAAGGCCCGTGATATCATTTAGCATGGTTATTACTGCTACCCAATATTCCGCCACTTTGTGACAGTCCCACGCCAGGTGCCAGAAGTACGCCCCAGGGGTATTGCAGCGTTTGCATCTATCATGGTCTCCAAGACCACACCTGTGTAGCTTAGCTGGTGTGTGGTAGACTTGGTACAAATATTTGAGGTGGATTAGTCTGAGATTGCTGTTGGGTGTTAGCATGGTAGTCGTTTGGCAGCAGTATTCCCAGTCTTTTGGTGTGAGTGGTGGGTCTAGTTTTGTATTCCATGTCTCCAAATTTTTAACTGAGGTTGATGGAACATCGTCCCTCGACACACTGTAGAGTTTAGTCACCAATTTACGTCTAACGGAGCAAGTGAGTAGTGTATGCAGTGCTTGGAGCGTCAGGGGTTCCTCTGGGAACATGAGATAGTGTGCCTGTATGGCCTTCTGAAGCCTGTGAATAGTGAAGATGAACAGAGGGGTCTGATTTTGTATATAGTCAAGGTCCTCTTTCCATATGAATCTGCCGTCAGCAAACAGATCCTGCATCTTGTCTATACCTGCTCGGGGGAGGGTGCGTATCGTGCCCATCTCGTGTGTGACTGAAATCCCAGCATGGTATGCTAGCGGGAGCAGCGGGGAGTATATAGGAAGTGCCCGCTCTGCGACCCAGTGCCTGCCAGGCAGCGATGGTGGAGTCCACTGAATTGATCTCTGCGCGGGGGGGGGTGCCCCTGTGTGTGTGGGTCAGGATGGATCGCAGTGGGACAGGATGCGTCCTCCACAGCAACATGTGGAACATGGTCGGGAGTACGGTACCAATAGTAGGCATACTGGGCCTGGGCGCAGAGATAATATAAATAAATATCCGGCACATTAAAACCACCTCTTTTGTAGTCAAGAGTAAGAGTCACAAGACTCACTCGGGCCTGTTTACCCCCCCCAAATCAGTTTAATTACAAGTGTACGTATCGTTTTAAACAAAGTCGAGGGTAGCGATATGGGGATGGTGCTGAAGAAATATAGGAGTTTAGGTAGGATGACCATTTTTACCAGCGCCATCCGGTCTGCTAGCGATCGCGGCAGGCGTATCCATCTGTCCACCTGTTACTCCAGTTTTGTGCAGGCGGTCCCAAAGTTTTCGCGAATTACGACATCTGGGTCTCTATGTACCCCAGACTCCCAGGTATTTTACTGGCTCGGTCGACCACAGCAGAGGGAACTCTAGCTCGTGAGGAGAGGTGCCAGTGGTGAGTGGGACGACCACCGACTTGGACCAATTAATGGTAAGGCCAGAATACCGACCAAAGCGAATATACTCCCCAAGCACTGGTGATCAAAAGGTCTGTGGTTCTCTAACAAATAACAACATGTCATCTGCGTAGAGAGATATACTCACAGGGCGGTGGACAAATTGCAGCGCGGACGCCTTGTGTCGCTGCCGAACAATACAGGCGAGAGGATCCAGTGCTATCGCGAATATGAGCAGCGACAGGGGGCAGCCCTGTCGCGTCCCTCTGCAGATGCGTACAGGATTCAAGGTAATTCCCGCAATGCGGACTCGCGCCGAGGAGGCAGCATATAGCAATCGAATCCAATTGAGAAACAGCGGTGGAAAGCCCATGCGTTCGAGGATGCGAAATAGATAGCTCCATTCTACAGAGTCGAAGGCTTTGGCGGCGTCAAGCATCACCGCCACCGCCTGCAGCCCCGGATCCAGAATGTGATACATCGCAAACAAGGTGCGGAGGTTGTGAGATGTAGATCTCTCGGGTATGAAGCCGGACTGATCCGGCAAAACCAGAAGGGGCATCAGCGGCATGAGTCTGGTGGCCAGTATTTGCCAGCAGCTTCGCATCAATATTTATAAGTGAGAGGGGGCGATAGGAATCGCAGCGGTTTGGTGGCTTGTCTTTTTTAAGCAAGACTATGATGAGGGCCTCTCGTAGGGTTGCAGGAAGTGAGCCAGCGTCGTACGCCTCCGCGTACATTTCAAGGAGATAGGGCGTCAGCTCCTCCGCAAACTCCTTGTAAAATTCACAGGTGAAGCCGTCGGGGCCTGGAGCTTTTTTATTTGGTAGGGATTTTATCGCCATTTTAATATTGTCCTCTGTGATGGGTTGACAAAGGTATTCTCTGTGTGAATCCGAGAGCCACGCTAAGGCAATATCTGATAGATAGTCGTCAAGTTCTGCAGCCGGTGCACTAGTGTGTGATGCATACATGTCTGCGTACGCTGCCGTGAACTGATCCACTATGTCCCCGGTGGAGTAATGGTCTGCCCCAGTGTCATCCGTAATGTTAACAATGGTATGTGCAGTTTCTCTGGCTTTAATCTTCAAAGCTAAGGTATGGCCTGGTCTGCCCCCCTCTCCATATGCGCGGGCAACCTGGCGTTTGGATAGATAGCGAACTTCATCTTCCGCTAACGAGTTATATGTGGTGATGTGTTCCTTGATTTGGGCTAAAAGTGTTAGGGTGGGGGAGTGGACGTACTCCCGCTCAAGGTCCTGCAGTGTGCGTTCAGTCCGGGACATCTGTCCACGAATGTCCTTCAGGATGCCTGCAGTCGTGCCAATGCACACCCCCCGAATTGTTGCCTTGAAGGCTTCCCATAGGGTGCCCATGCTATTCACCGTGCCCCTATTGTCTGCAAAGTATTGTGTGATTGCCTCTCGTATGGTTTGTGGGAAGAGGGGATCAAGTAGTGCCTCGCTGCGAAACCGCCATGTGAATTGTCGGGAGAAGGTTTGCGGGATATGGAGTTCAAGTCTAACAGGGTTATGGTCCGACAATGTCCTAAGGAGCACCTCTACGTCTGTCACCCAGGTGGCACTGGTGTCGCTTAGTAGCCAGTAATCCAGACGGGACCACCTGGCGTGGGCGGTGGAGACATGTGTGCCCGACAGTAAGTGTGGATTCCTCAGGCGCCACACGTCCGATAATGCAAGCTCCGCCATGCCTGCCCTGATAACTCCTGCAGATTTTGGAGCGTGCCCCGCCATCCCACTCGACTTATCTTTCCGTGGATCTAAGTGTGTATTCAGGTCTCCCCCCCACAAGATGGTGGCTTCCGGCCATTCCCGCAATATAGACAATATGTGCTCATAAAATTCCGGGTCCTCTACACTAGGGCCATACACATTCACCAGCGTGATGAGGGACCCCGCAAGCTTGCCATGTGTGATGGCGTATCTGCCAGCATTATCTGTGCAACTTTTGATCATCGTGTAGGGTAGGTTCCTCTTTATGAGGGTAAGAACCCTCTTGCATACGATGAGTATGAAGAGGCCTGTCGATAGCCCACTTGCGCATCCGTGTCGCGTGTCAGGTGTGTTTCCTGGAGAAATGCAATGTTGACATTATGCCGGTCCAGGTATGCTAGTGTCTGCCGTATCTTTTTAGGTGTATTGAGGCCGCGCACGTTCCATGTCAGACACACAAGTATTTCATGTGACATCTCGCCCCGTGTGTGTGGCATATGACAATTACTGCAAAGCATTCCCACCATAGCTTGGTATGTCATGCAATTTAAATGTTTAGTACATTTCAGCCACAGCAGCCCAACCCGTCCGTCCACCCCCTCCCACTCCGTCCCCCAACCACTTCAGCAACCCCAACCTGCTAAAGCCATCCCCAGCCTCCCCAACTTGTAATCCCTTAAAATAAAAACATCCCATAGCTCCAATGGGGAACACCCACGGGGAGGCGCAGAAGCACCAAGTCCCTCCCGGTGTGAAAGGGAGGTGATCGGAGTGAAGTGGTTTATCTACCCATCCTTATCAACATTTAAACATTACACATCAGAGTTAGCTATATGAGCGTCTATAGACAACATAGGAAACAGTGAGAGCTTAGCTGCATCTTGGATCAACAGCCTCGTCCACCGCTGTGCTCCTGGGGCAGGATCGCTCTCAGCGGTAAATGTCAGTGCGCCAATTTTCGTGTGGTTACATCAGTCCGCCGTGCCCGTCGATCCAGTTGCGCCATCATCTTCTTCCGGATTGGGAGAGGTCTTGGTCTTGCGTTTTAATGCTTTAGCATAGGCCATTGCATCTTTAGGTGTGGCGAAGATTCTGGAACTGCAGTTTACTTCTACGTGCAGCCGGGCAGGGTATAGCATGGCATAGGTCACTTTTTCAGCCAACAATAGTTTCTTCACCGGTTGAAATTCTTTACGCGCTGCTTGCACTGCGGCAGTGAAATCTGGATAAAAGGCCAGAGTGTTGCCCTCATGGATAATCGTCCCTTTATCCCTGGCCATGCAGAGAATGGTGTCCCGGTCTCTATAATTGAGGAGCCGCGCGATGATAGGGCACGGGGGCGATCCTGGTGGTGGCCTAGCGGTGAGGGAACGATGTGCGCGCTCCACAATCAGCACAGTTGATAGATTTTCGGCACCGAAGATAGTCTTCAGCAGAGACTCCAAGAACGGCTCGAGACGGCCCGTGTTCATAGATTTGGGCAGTCCCATAATGCGCAGGTTATTGCGCCTCGATCGTGCCTCGAGGTCTTCGTTCTTGGCTTGTATCACCTCAAGCACCCTCTCCATGGACGTTGTCTTAGTGGTTACTTGTTGTAGGCCATCCTCGACTTCGGAGATACGCGTCTCCGCCTCGCCCAGTCGTAGTGCATGTTTATCCAGTTTAGTTGACATGTGATCCATTCTCAGGTTGAGGTGATCTATCTTGCCATCAATGCTCTGGAGACTACTTTGCACCGCAGCGAGTGTTTTTTCAATGGCGGCCAAGCTGTCCGTGGGGTTGTCAAGTTCAGAATCCGAGGTGGCGTGCAGTCGCGTCTTGCTGGATTTTCTAGGCTCGAACGTGAGCCGGGGCTGCCCACGATCCGTTTTGCCCATTGTGATGTCTGGCCGCGTATGGTCTGGTCGGACCCCGCGTGTGTGGAGAAAGGGAGGGTGCGGTGTGCAGCAGGGGTCCCAGTAGGCCAGTGGAACAGGTGCGGCTCGTCGGGATAGCGTGGTTTCTTGTTTCGCACCAGGGAAGGCGTATATATCGCTGGAAGGTATTACAGGATGAGGGATAGAGAGTCCACCAACACGGCAGCACCGCCACCAGACACTGCACCTGGTCAGTTAGCGAGGCAATTGGGGCTATAGTTCGGCGCACTAGGAGGGTTTTGGCGCGCAGTAGGCTCAGTCTCATCCGCAATTATTCTCTGTCACCTGGTAGGGGTGTCGCAGTGGCTCCGTTGTATAAAGGCTCAATGGGCGATTGCCCCCCGCTGCGCCGGCGGCCCGCTGCTCAGGGTGGGCCCAGGCCCCTCCGCCGCGACGGCAGGCAAGCGCACGGAGAGGGCGCCGCGCCTTGCACTTCCGGAGCGGGGCCCGCAGGGCTTCGTGTTCTGTAGCGACTTGCCTCTCGTCGCGCTTCCAGCTAGTCTTCTCCGCCAGTCTGTGGCGGAATCACAGCGGCCGTCACGCCGGGCTCGGTGTGCAGGGCCCAGGCGTCAGAGAAACACCGAAGCAGGCCGCACGCCCCGCGGCCCCCAGGAGTCCGGCACCGGGGGAAAGCGCTCTCCGCAGACGGGCCGGCCGTGCAGTCCACAGCTGGCACAGCGGTCCGCACTCACCAGCGATCGCAGTCTCCGAGGTCCGCCAGGCGATTAGCCCCGCACAGCGATCCCAGCGCCACAGCAGTCCCGCAGGTATCGGCGCGGTGATTAGGCCGCCATTTTGTGAGGCCAGGCCGCAGGGAGGTGATGTTGCGTGTAGCCTCCACACCCTCTGTAATTCCGTTTTTTTTGCAGCTGAAGGGTGGCGGGGGTGTCTGGAAATCGCCAGTTGTGTGAAATTTTCGAACAGGAGTTGCAGGATAATGGCAGGATAATTACTCCGATCGGCAGAGCTGCACTAGCGCGCAGCCATCTTGCCAGGCGCCCTCTAGCGTCCCCCCCCTGGTTTAACATTTTCTAGCGAATTCTCCCCTCCCCCACCCAACTTCTTTGTCTTGTCTGGAATGTCCTTTCTACACCACCCTCTTCTTCCTTTACCTAGTTTTGTATAAGCCAGCCATTCCCTCCCTTTCTTAATCAACTATGCTTTTTCTTAACCCCTACGACTAATCAGGCTGTAGACTAGTAACTCCACCTATTCCACTTGTAACTCACCTACACCCTAGCACCTCTGCCCCTGCTTACAACTTACCTTCATTACTACCTATGCCTTAGCACTTCTTCCAATATCATCACCGCTTCAACCCTACTTAGATGCTTAGGATAGGTATCTATAGAGTTACAACGATAGGTTTCCCTACACACACCTACCTACAACCTAGTACCTCTAATCGAGCTATATTCTAGTAACTCCACCCATTCCCTAGAATCCCCCATACCCAACATCTCTACCCCTGCCCAAAACATCATTCTGTTGCTACTTATGCTTTAGTACCTTTTCCTGTACCTTAGTATGTTTACTTCTTCTTATGCCCTAGTAGTACCTCTACTTTGCTTATACCCTAGAACCTCTATGAGTCCCTGTGTCCAAGCAACTGTATGACCCAGTGCCTGTACCCCTACATATAAAATAGTACCGTTAGCATAAACCAAGATCTTTGTAGATCTGCAGCCAACCATTAAAATGGTATCTCCATCCCTGTATGTGCCTTGATACTTCTACCTTTACCCTAGTACCTCTCCCCACTCCAAACCTCCTTCACTACTTTCTTTTTCCGACTTATAAGTTTCTTGTTTCATTTTCATATGCCTTTTTAAGTGTGTGCTCTTTTTTCCTTTTCTTCATACCTTTTGAGGAAAGGTTTCTCTTTATTTTGGAAATTTGACAACATAACGCAAACAAGGAAACTTAAAGAAGCCTCATCTTCTTCTGGTTTAAGAAAACATTGTGCCTGATCCATAGCAGTGCAAGGCAGTCCAGAAATGTTTCCGCTGTCACCCCGAATACCGGAACCCTCAACCCTTCTGAAGTTGCGGTCCATAGCCATTACGAAAACAATAGTAAATTGTTCCTCATTTCTGAGGAGCAAGAATACCAACGACACATGGTCTTCCGATGTCTTTGCCAAACTCAAGAAAGAACTGACCCTCAAACACATGTAAATGACCAACTACAAAGCTATCTTTTGGTTACATTTTTTTTATTCTAATAAGGAAAATACTCAACGAAGCCTTAGGTAGCCCAGGAGAACTTTTGAAGGTGGTCCAAAGACAATTCCCCACAGTCCTTCAAACCAGGGAATTATTTAACTCCGTAGGCACTTTCTTCACTTTAAAAGTATCAGAATATATATATGGAGTGGAGCAGGTGGGTGCAATATATTAATATGTATATACACACATACATATATACACACACACACACACACACACACACACACACACTGCACCCACTAGCTCTACTCCTCTCACTTCTACACTCAGTAGCTTCACTACCCCCTTTTGCTTCCATACCCGGCAGCTCCACTCCCTCACCCCGCAGCTCCACTCCCTCACCCTACCAGCTGCCTGTTGGAATAGGAATGTCCCCTGAAAGGAGTGCCCAACTGCGTGTGAATTTCATATCCAGACTTACTGTTACACTAACCTAGTGTATGCAACAGCCTAGGCACCTTCGTGACATGAAAGTTCCAAGACTTGTCCTGTGACATACAGGGAAGTAGCAAATTTGCCCTCATAGTGGACAGTGGACTCCTGTCCCTGGCATGGATGCAGCACATAAAGTGGTGGAAGCAGTGTACAAGGTTTTGTGACTTACAGTAGACAAGACCTTTCTATTGGTGACAGTGAAAGCGTGGCCTACTGGCCCTCTCTCTGACCCTGTACAATAATGCTATGTGAAACCCAGAACCTTGTGCTAACATCCCTTGTGTATGTTGGGATCACTGACAGAATATCAGAAATAAAAATATCTATGTATGCATGCAGTCTACATAGAGAAAATGTAGAGTGCGCATGACTGGTTTGGTCAGCCCCAGAGGGCCGACCAAACAGTCAGGACCCACAACAGTGGGCAAGCCACTTCTCCCCGACCCGCCCACCCCCAACCAGGCGTACCCTCCCGCCCACCCCCAACCAGGCATACCCTGCCTTCTGCTTTCTCGCAGTACGAGAAGCAGAAACATAAAATGGTATTTAAAATACCATTTTATGTTTCTGCTTCTCGCACTGCGAGAAAGCAGTGGGGCGACGCTCCTCCGCCCTAATGGAGGAGCCGCCCCTGCATGTCAAAAAGATCGAGGACCAAAATATAGAGAAGGTAAGTGCAAATAGGTAAGTAAAGCTTTACTATTCTTAACTTCACATCTACATACCTTGAAGAGCTATATATATATATATATATATATATATATATATATATATATATATATATATTCACTGAAAAAACCATAGGTTTTAGGGACAGTTATAGTTACTTGGACATTGCACTCGTACAAAACCCGTGAAATTCCCCGTTATAGTTAGTTCAGCTAACTATAACTCGCGCCCCGCAATGCACTGCTGATGACGTCACATATTACATCACTCATGACATGGTCAGTGACATCACTGATGACATCACTGATGACATCATCCAGTGACTGTGTGTTTCTCTAAAGTTTAAATATTTTTAATATATATAGGAAAAGACGTATTGAAGAATGAGTGGGTGTGTAAGTGTCTGTATGGATGATTTAGTAGGTGCGTGACTGACTGTATAAGTGAGTGATTTAACGTATCTTACTGAATGCATGGGTTAGTGACTAAACTGGGTGAATGTCTGTATCCGTCTGTCTGTTGCTGTGTAAGTGGCTGCATGTGTTTGTGAATAGCTACATGAGTGTCTATTTGAGTTATTGAATGCTTGTGTGAGTATCTGTATGGGTGCCTGAGTGTTTGTGTGGGAGGGGTGTGTGCGACTCTGTGCATAGATGTGTGAGTGGGTGATTCACTGGGTGGATGGTTTCAAGAGTGCATCTGTGATAGACTGTATGGGTGGGTAAGTGTGTGTAAGAGTGTGTTAGTGAGTGAATGTATGTCCCAGTGGTACATGTGTGAGTAACTACATATGTGAAAGGCAGTATATATGTGTGTTGGAGTATATAAATAGCTATAAGCGAGAGTGACTGATTGTGATAGTGGCTGTATGGATGAGTGTGTGCTTGTATCAGTGATTGTATAAGAGCGTAAGAATGTGCTAGTATTTGTATGAGTAAGTGAGCTGGTGTGTGTATAACTGTATAGGTGAGTAAATGGTAGTGTGTTTAATTATTTGCATGACTGACTAGGTGTGTGAGTACCTCTATGGATGAGTGGCGGTGTTTGAGTGTCTATATAGGAGTATGAGTGCATATGATAGTCCTGTACTGAGTGACCGTAATTATGAGTGACTGTACGGGTGAGTGAGTGGATGTGTGTGTGTAGACCTAAGAATCAGTGAGTGGGTATGTAGTTATTGGTGTTGGAGTGTCTATGGTTTTGCGAATGGCAGTCTGTAATTTAGAGTGGGTGTATGAAAGGTTATATTAGGGTGTGAGGAGGTGCATCAGATTATCACGTGGATGATGTCATCAGTGATGTCATTTGAGATGTCATCAGTGATGTCATCAGTGATGTCACTGACCATGTCATGAGTGATGTAATATGCGACGTCATCAGCAGTGCATTGCGGGGGCGTGAGTTATAGTTAGCTGAACTAACTATAACGGGGGAATTTCACGGGTTTTGTACGAGTGCAATGTCCAAGTAACTATAACTGTCCCTAAAACCTATGGTTTTTTCAGTGAATTTCAAAGGTTTTTTAAATGCTAATTTGTAACTATAACGTGTCTGAAACCTATGGTTTTTTCAGTGAATTTCAAAGGTTTTTTAAATGCTAATTTGTAACTATAACGTGTCTGAAACCTATGGTTTTTTCAGTGAATTTCAAAGGTTTTTTAAATGCTAATTTCTAACTATAACGTGCCTGAAACCTACGGTTTTTTAGTGAATTTCAAAGGTTTTCTAAATGACAATTTTTAAATGTATTAATTGTTATATTAATTTTTTTCATACTGATTTACTACATTTTTAGAAACAATTTTTTTTTACATATTTTATTTTTAAATTACATTGTAATTACATTATACATTACATTACAAAAAATACTTTCTCAGAATGAATTACTTTAGTTTAAATACTTTGCAGATAGGCAATAGACTTTTAAGTACAGTAGTTACAGTTGTTGCAATGGGCAACACATTTTCAAACACAATGCAACATTCAGCTCAATGTGAATTTCTAGTTAAATGCAATTAGTTACTTTATGGATTACTTTTCTAACCACAGGACTGGATCCTAGATTCAGTCCTGGTACATCTCCTGTAAACAGTTGAGTAAAAGCGTTTTGGTTACAGTCGTGATTTTTAAGGAATATTATTGTATTTTAAAAGTTGACACAAACTTTTTCTCATAGAATCACCAATGTTATCCTATGGAAGGAAATTCACTTAGCAGGTAAAAACTGTTATCGTTACTTTTTCTTACTCCGTGTTGGATCCTGGATCCAGCACTGGTGCATCTCCTGTAAACAGTTGAAAGAATGCGTTTAAGTCATACAGGCGATTTTTAAGGAATATTTGTAGTTTGTGAAAATCAACACTTTGAAACTTTTTGCTGAAAACCAGTCAATGTTAGCCTATGAAGGAAATTCAAGTTACCGGTAAGTACGGTTAAAATTACTTTTGAGGATCAGTACTGGGCTGAAAGATGCAGCACTGAGGTCTCTCCTGATAACAGGTGAGTAAATCGGAATTCGTATTTCGGCTGATTTTAGAGGAATATTTTAAAGTTCCAAAACTCCACACTTAGAAGAATTTCCAAGTGAAACCAGTCAATGTTAGCCTATGGAAGGAAATTCAAGTTACTGGTAAGTACGGTTAGAATTACTTTTCAAGGTCAGTGCTGGACTAAAAGATGCAGCACTGAGGTCTCTCCTGATAACAGGTGAGTAAATCGGAATTTGTAGTTTGGCTGATTTTAGAGGAATATTATAAAGTTCCAAAACTCCACACTTAGAAGAATTTCCAAGTGAAACCAGTCAATGTTAGCCTATGGAAGGAAATTCAAGTTACTGGTAAGTACGGTTAAAATTACTTTTCAGGACCAGTACTGGGCTGAAAGATGCAGCACTGAGGTCTCTCCTGATAACAGGTGAGTAAATCGGAATTCGTATTTCGGCTGATTTTAGAGGAATATTTGCACAATGGTGAAGGGAGGGGCGGGGCCTGAGGTGACATCTGTGCAAACGCGCCCCGTGGCGCGTTTTAAGTTGGGGGATTAAGTCCCCTTGAATCCTGAGGGTCCCTAGGGGCCAACTAGCCCACCAGGAACCTCCAATATGCGCCAGGGGCTGCGTTGCAGAGACGTGTAGAGAGGCCACACCCTTTTACACCTCTCTGCAACGCAGCTCTGTGGCGCTTTCTGGATGTACCTGTTGGGCTAGTTGGCCCCAGGGACCCTCAGGATTGAAGGGATTTAATTCCCCATCTTAAAACGCGCCACGGGGCCTGTTTGCACACATGTCACCTGAAGCCCCGCCCCTCCCTTCACCACTGTGCAAACGCGCCCCGTGGCGCGTTTTAAGTTGGGGGATTAAGTCCCCTTGAATCCTGAGGGTCCCCGGAGTCCAACTAGCCCACCATATACCTCCAAAAGCGCCACAGAGCTGCGTTGCAGAGAGGTGTAAAAGGGGTGTGGCCTCTCTACACGTCTCTGCAAGGCAGCCCCTGGCGCATACTGGAGGTTCCTGGTGGGCTAGTTGGCCCTCAGGACCCCCAGTATTCAAGGGGAATTCGTTCCCCCTCTGCAAAAGCACCAGGGGGCGCGTTTGCAGAGTGGTGAAGGAAGGGGGCGGGGCCTGCGGGCCCGATCGTTTTATTTTTTATTTTTTATTTTTTGTCCCCTGAAGGGGGGGCTGTGTGGCCCCTCTTCCTTTTTTCTCTTTTTGGGCCCTGGGGACCCCATCCCCCAGGGCCTTACCCCTTTTTAAATTACAAAAAAAAAAACGGGAAGGGGGCCGCGTGGCCCCCTTCCCTGGGCCTGTATTGGCCCGGGGACCCCATCCCCGGGGCATGGCCTCTATATTTATTATTTTGAGGGGGGCAGCGTGGCCCCCCCCTCCTCTGGCCATTTTAAGGCCCCGGGGACCCCATCCCCCGGCCTTTCCATTTTTTTTTTCTTCTCTTTTTTGGGGAGGGGGGCCGTGTGGCCCCCCTCCCGGGCCACTACTTGCCCCGGGGACCCCATCCCCCGGGGCTGGCCCTCTCCGTTGGGGACTGTGGGGGGTCCCCAATCCCCCACAGTCCCGCCGGCTCCCCACGTCCCTTGGGAGCCGGCATTGCTGTTCCACATGGGGAGCAGCTGACATGCTGCTCCCCATGTGGAAAAGCAATCGGCTTTGGATATTGGAAGAGAGAGCAGGTTTCCCTGCTCTCTCTTCCAATATCCAAAGCAGTTTGCTATGGCAGGACGGGAGCTATGGCAAACTACAGTGTCCCGGGGGTAGGCACCCCGGGACACTGCAGGAGCCGGCCCTGGGGGGTGGTGGTCCCCAGGGCCATCAAGGGCTCCAGGAGGGGGCCGCGCGGCCCCCTCCCATTCAGTACACAGCCCCGGGGAGGTGGTGGTCCCCGGGGCTCTGGGAGTCCGTAACGGACCCCCATATTAAAATGTTTAGTGCCCCGGGGAGGTGGCGGTCCCGGGCGTGTGGGAGGCTGGAGCCCCCCACACAGGTTCTATAATCTATTAAAAAAAGCCCGGGGAGGTGGTGGTCCCCGGGGCTGCGGGAGGGCTCAGAGCCCTCCCGCACCATTTTTAAAAGCCCCGGGGGTGGCGGTCCCCGGGGCTTGGGGGCCCTTTGAGGCCCCCACACATTAAATTATCCCCCCCCACCATGCCCCCGGGACTTGGGCCACCCGAGGGCCAGTAGCATCGAAGCGCAAGAGACCGCGCTTCGATTTTTTTTTTTTCGGCAGGATTCGCGCACCCTGCCGATTTTTTGCCCAGGGGTCCTAGTGGGACCCCTGAGCAAACCTAGGGGGTCAGGGTGTTTCTACCCTGCCCCCTTTGTGCGCTTTGCGCACTTGTTTCTGTCCCTCGGTTCTACCGAGGGACAAAATGGCTGCCAACATTCCCTGAATCGGAATGTTAACAGCCAGCTGACAGCCAATTAACATGCAGCTCGTGATCGGGACGGTGCGCGCAGGGTGCGCTGAGGGTACGCGGACCCTACTCGGCCATAGATATCACTAACTTTTTACTTTATTTTCTCAGCAACTACTGAACGGATTTACACCATTTAACAAAAGGGTTCTTTCTGAACCAAGAACTACCTCTTTGCCAAATTTGGTGTAATTCCGTTCAGCAGTTCAGGCTGTAGCCGTGTCTAAAGTTTCCTATGGAAAAGTGCATGGGGAAAACGCGTTTTGGGACCCCCTTTTTCTCGGCCCCCGCTGACGAATCCCCCCGAGACTTTCAGGGTAGGAGCGGACCGGAGAGGGCCACAAAGTTTGAAAATTTCGCGAAGATACGTCAACCGGCAAGAGAGTTATTTCAAATAGAATGTCGCGGATTTCCTATGGATAATAGGTTGTAACTATAACTATCTACTGGCGACCGCCAGTAGATATATATATATATATATATATATATATAGTAACACTTTGCTTATCCATAGAAAACTTACCTTCACAATATTTTTGTCCACGATATTCTTGACTCGATATTTTGTCCCACGATATTTCTATTTCCGATATTCTGTCTAAACACCATAGGTTATGCACTTGTGCAGTGCATTTGTGATACATGCATTGCAGTAGGACTCTGCTTGTGGGCTTGTGAATCTGAATACTGATGACAGCGTGATTCATTCTGGAGGGCCATGATTTAGTATGGCCCAAGATGGAGGATGTGGGCAGCTTCCCCAGACAGTGGAAGTTTATTGTCTAGATTCCTATGGCTGGAGGGTAGAGATCCAGACAGTTAATTGGGGAGGATGGTGACAAGGATACCTCTAGAAATTACATGGAGCTTTTGCTAGCAAAAGGCTGCTGATAAATTCTTCCTGTGCACAGATATTTGGAAGACCGTAAGGGTAAAGTGTGGACTGCAGTTTGTTGTTTGAGAGGCAGCAGTTTGTAGGCCAGGCCTGCGCTTTTGTCTATTCCTTAATACTGCTTCAGAAAGGCAGATGGACAGCAAGGTGCAGAAATCTCACTTCACTGTGCCCATGTAATGGGCACTCCTGCTTGGAGACAGCCCCATTGCTACCTGCTGTGAGGAGCATCACTTTACACAAAGGCTGAGTCTCAAGAGCAGCCTGAAAAGGACACAGGAAAGGTGATCCAACCCAAACAGTAGTTTAAGACAGCAGATCCACATCCCCCTCAATGGAAAATGTGTCTAAAAGTGTGATCCAAGCATCCCCATTTTGTTTAAGTCACAAGTTCTTCTTGACCAAGGAAGGGAGTGCTCTGCATAGTTATGGAAGAGCTGCTGTGCTACCAAGGCTGGTGTCTGCCCGACAATGCTTAAATTGTAAAATAAATTATTAAGTGCCAGCGCCCTCATCAGGAGGCCGTCGCAGCTCACTCCACCAATAGCACCTTGTCACGGGGTGACCCCCGAATCGGGGACAACCGAGTTAACGGCTGACTGGTGGTCGGCGCCCCCGGTTATCACTCCCCCTCTTCTTTCCCTACAGGATAAATGGGACCAGGGCTCCTTTAAGGAAACGGAAGCGGACGAACCTGAACCAGAGACCTGTCCCTTTAACTGGGACGATAGCCAGCTAAGTCCCGCCTCCGTTCTACACGTGGGATCCCCAGCTCCAATAAGTGCCGGGAGGATACAGGAAGCGAGAAGGAATATATCCGGACTCGAGGAGGGAGAAGCAGGAGAGACGGACGCCGAGACCCGAGAGACGAAGATCTCATCATCTCTACAAAGGAACGAAGAGGGTGTGGACTACCCGAAGCAGCCAGGAGGCCAACGTCCCCACGCTGCGCCCAGCCACGCTTCAGGAGAAGCGTGGCTTTCGAAGGTACGGAACAGGGTTGCGGGGTGGGTCGGGACACGGGGTAAGACCGGCGAGTAAAGGCGGTTCTCTATCCTCCCGCTCCTTGGTTTCCCTACCCTTCGTGCACTTTTCACCCTGTATATAGTACGGAGCACAAATCCGGGTGGTCCCTCACTCCCTTCCCCATCGTACGTTGGTACGTGATACTGATACCTGTTCCCTTCTTCCTCCTATGTACCGGAGCGACAAGAGAGGAAGACAGAAGGAGACCCGACAAGAGAATTGACAGACAGGAGTGAAGACGGTCCCGGGATAAGAGACATTATTCTGTGGCTTAACTCTGGCTTCAGTACGAAGGAGACGTACCCTGAAAATAAAACCTACCTTAACCCCACGCAGTCTCGACCTTGATCCTTCCCCACGCCCACAAGTGGTGGAGAATGCGGGCAGCATGTCCATAGAACCTGTAATAATGGACTCCCTGATACAGCACCTCGTCCACGGCCAGGACAAGTTGGGATGGGCCGTAGAGCGGCAAATGTTGTCGGCACAGGCCGACCGCGAAGTCTTCAAAGACTCCATGGCATCCCAAATGGAGAACCTACAGAAACTGATGGCAGACCGTCCAGCGACGTCAACCCCGACCGGGCCACACCATGGTCCCTCCGGGGTGTCCTTACAGAAGTACATAGCTGGGGAGGACCCGGATGCGTTTATGTTGAACTTTGAGAGGGCCGCCAGGGCTTGTGGCTGGCCGGCGGAGAAGTGGCCCTTCTTTCTGGCACCACTGTTGACCGGAGAGGCCCAAGCCGCCTACCAGGTGGCAAATGCGACCGGCACCACGTCCTACCCCGCCATCAAGGCCATCATTCTGGACCACCTAGGCCTCGATGAAGAGGCATTTAGATTACGCTTCCGGAGGGAGAGGGGAGCACCCGGCGAAAACCCTAAAACCCTCTTCTTCCGGCTGAAGGCTGCAGCAGACAAGTGGCTGCGACCAAATGAATGCACAAAGGAAGGTATAATGGACAAAATATATCTTGAGCAATACTTAGAGGCGTTGCCTTATAATACGCAGAAATGGCTACGCCAGCACACAAATCTGTCTACAGAACAGGCAGTAGACATGGCCACCACATTCGCCAGGGCCCAACCTCGCCCAGCTATGTGGGAAACCGAAAAACCACATAAACCAACGATGCTGAAAACGGAGAAGAAGACCTACCGTTCCTACCAGGAGGGATCCCGTCCCAAATTTACAAAACCGGACGTCCCCCCATTTAGAGGTCCGCAGTGCTTTGAATGTGGGGAGTGGGGCCATCTCGCCAGAGTCTGTCCCAGGAAAAGACCACCGGAGGAACCGATGGACGTAGGATACATCCCTCGATCCATCATGTATACGGCCGAGATGGGGGCCGCCTTTTACGTAAGCATGGAGGTGAATGGGAGACTCGTAAAAGCCCTACTGGACTCAGGCTGTAGACAGTCAGTGATACAGGGTTCCCTTATATGTCCGTCCCAACTCCTTCCCGACGCAACAGTCCACATCCGGTGTGTGCACGGGGACGTGAAACAGTACCCAGTAGCCAGGATTAGCCTTATCCACAAGAGAGGGGAACCCCACACAGTGAGGGTAGGTGTGTTGGAAGACTTACCTGAAGACCTCATTATAGGGACAGATAACCCAGGCTTTCTAGAGATGTTCCTGGCCACTGTACACACCACCCCAGAGAAGGAGAGCCCAGGGAAGACGGTTCCTGCCTTCGTCTCCCCTGAGCCTTGGGTTATGGACAGGAGTTTCAGGTTTGCCCAACTCAATGACCCCACCTTACAAAACGCATGGCACACAGCTAAGACAAACCCATCTCCCACAACGTACCCTCACTTCACCATTAGTAAGGACTTACTTTACCGAGTAGCTGCACAGGAGGACGTTCCTCAACTTCTCGTACCCATGTCCTTCAGAGAACAGATCTTGTTTTTCTCACATTCCCACCTCCTGGCAGGCCACATAGGGGCCGAGAAGACAACCCAAAACGTCCCGAGACATTTTTATTGGCCGGGGGTATACGGTGATGTTAAACGGCACTGTCAAGAATGTGATATCTGCCAGAAGAGAAACTCATACCATCCTCCGCCTGTACCCCTACAACCACTCCCCATCATTGGTACCCCATTTGAGAGAGTCGGTATGGACCTCATTGGGCCCCTACCAAAAACGAAGAGAGGAAACCTGTATGCGTTAGTTATAGTGGACTACTCAACCAGGTTTCCCGAGGCCTTTCCCTTGAGAGCGGCAACCTCTGCCAATATTTCGGAACGCCTCATTGAGTTGTTCTCGAGAGTGGGATTCCCTAGGGAGATCCTCACGGATCAAGGGACCCCTTTCGTCTCTCGCCTCATGAAAGAGGTCTGCAAAACTCTCGACCTCCGTCATATAAAAACGTCCGTGTACCACCCCCAAACCGATGGGTTGGTGGAGCGGTACAACGGCACCCTGAAAACAGTCTTGAAAAAGAGGCTTCAGAATGACGGCAAGGAATGGGACCAACTGCTCCCTCTGGCCCTGTATGTAATCCGAAGTCAAAAGCAAAGTTCCCTAGGGTGTTCTTCTTTTGAACTATTGTACGGAAGGCAGCCCAGGTCCCTTCTAGAAATAACGAAGGAGGCCTGGGAAAAGGAGGAAACAGAGGAAACTCGAGGGTTCCTCGACTACACACAGAACCTAAAGAATAAAATAGGGAAGTTGAGGGACCTGGCCTACTCCCACTTAGAGAAGAAACAGGAGAGACAAAAAACCCTGTACGATAAAGGGAAGAAGTGGAGGCGCCTAAATATCGGCGACTGGGTCTTAGTCCTGCTACCCTCATCGTCCTGTAAATTCCGGTCGGAATGGCTTGGTCCCCATAAAATCATAGGCACCATCGGAAAAACAAGTTACAGGGTACAGGTAAAACCCTCTCGCACCCAGACGTTCCACATCAACCTATTAAAGAAATGGATAGGTCCCCTCCCCAAAAACACGCATTTTACCCTACCTTCCTTCCCGCATGCTTCAGAAACATTGGAACAGTTGGTAATAAACCCTGACATCTCGGAGGAGCAAAGACGGTCTCTAAACCAGGTCTTAGAGTGTTACGCCCCGATCTTTTCGGATAAACCAGGAAAAAACCCCCTCACAGAACATGCTATAGAGACCATGCCCGGAAGAGTAGTGAAACAAAAAGCATACAGGATACCGGCAGCAAAAAGAGAGGCAGTAAGGAAAGAGGTAGAGGACATGTTGGGCATGGGGGTCGTTCGCCCATCAAAGAGCGAATGGTCTTCCCCCATCGTCATGGTCCCGAAACCTGATGGGTCAACACGGTTTTGTATGGACTTTCGGGCCCTGAATTCCATCTCTACCTTTGACGCCTACCCGATACCTAGAATTGATGAACTGATAGAAAAACTGGGGGAGGCGACATACATCACCACCATCGATTTAACAAAAGGGTATTGGCAGGTCCCACTACGGGTGTCAGACAGAAAGAAAACAGCTTTTGTGACTCCTGATGGGCTTTTTGAGTTTACGGTGCTCCTGTTCGGCCTCCATGGCGCCCGGCCACCTTTCAGCGCCTAATGAACATGGTCCTAAACGAACACCATTCGTTTGCGTCGGCCTATCTGGATGACATAGTGGTGTTCAGCCCCACGTGGGAGACCCACTTGCAACACCTACATGCGGTATTACGATCCCTACAAAACGCTGGGCTCCATGTGAATTCAAAGAAGTCCAGAATGGCCTTTCACAAAGTCAGGTACCTGGGTTTTATCCTAGGCCATGGGGTGATAGCCCCACAGGACGAAAAGGTGAAAGCAATCGTAAACACCCAGTTTCCCAAGACCAAGAGGGATCTCAGAGCGTTTTTAGGACTCTTGGGGTATTATAGACGATTTATTCCACACTACTCCGACTTGGCAACCCCTTTAACCAACTTGCTCCATAAGGACGTTAAAAACGAAGCTCTGACACAACCCTCCCAAGAGGCGGTAGAAGCATTTCTTCGGCTAAAATCCACCATTACCACCAGCCCAGGACTGGCTTCACCAGACTTTTCAAGGCCATTCATACTACATACAGACGCATCAGACCATGGCATAGGGGCGGTCTTGTCCCAGGAATCCGTTGAGGGGGTGGAACATCCCATCTTGTTTATTAGTAGGAGACTGTTCCCCCGAGAGACCAAGTATTCCACAATAGAAAAAGAATGCCTCGCCATCAAGTGGTCTATCGATAAATTGAGGTACTATCTGGAAGGGAGCCCCTTTACCTTGTTCACGGACTACGCCCCTCTGCAGTGGATGAGCAGAAACAAAAGCCTGAACGCCAGGGTCCTCAGATGGTTCCTATCCCTACAGCCCTTTTCCTTCACTGTGAGACACAAAAGAGGGTCCAGTAATGGGAGTGCTGACTTTCTTTCGTGAGTCTTTCCTCTCCCCGATCGGGAGAATCCTAGGGGGGAGGAGTGTCACGGGGTGACCCCCCGAATCGGGGACAACCGAGTTAACGGCTGACTGGTGGTCGGCGCCCCCGGTTATCACTCCCCCTCTTCTTTCCCTACAGGATAAATGGGACCAGGGCTCCTTTAAGGAAACGGAAGCGGACGAACCTGAACCAGAGACCTGTCCCTTTAACTGGGACGATAGCCAGCTAAGTCCCGCCTCCGTTCTACACGTGGGATCCCCAGCTCCAATAAGTGCCGGGAGGATACAGGAAGCGAGAAGGAATATATCCGGACTCGAGGAGGGAGAAGCAGGAGAGACGGACGCCGAGACCCGAGAGACGAAGATCTCATCATCTCTACAAAGGAACGAAGAGGGTGTGGACTACCCGAAGCAGCCAGGAGGCCAACGTCCCCACGCTGCGCCCAGCCACGCTTCAGGAGAAGCGTGGCTTTCGAAGGTACGGAACAGGGTTGCGGGGTGGGTCGGGACACGGGGTAAGACCGGCGAGTAAAGGCGGTTCTCTATCCTCCCGCTCCTTGGTTTCCCTACCCTTCGTGCACTTTTCACCCTGTATATAGTACGGAGCACAAATCCGGGTGGTCCCTCACTCCCTTCCCCATCGTACGTTGGTACGTGATACTGATCCCTGTTCCCTTCTTCCTCCTATGTACCGGAGCGACAAGAGAGGAAGACAGAAGGAGACCCGACAAGAGAATTGACAGACAGGAGTGAAGACGGTCCCGGGATAAGAGACATTATTCTGTGGCTTAACTCTGGCTTCAGTACGAAGGAGACGTACCCTGAAAATAAAAACTACCTTAACCCCACGCAGTCTCGACCTTGATCCTTCCCCACGCCCACACACCTGCAAGCAACAGGATCAACATAACTACTCACCATCACACTCTTACAAGTGTGACGATTCAGACTATTCCACGCCACCAAAGCTGTAAGAATGGCTTGGGTGGCAGATCTTAGTAATTTTTTATTGATATTTCATTAATAAACAACTGTTGTTGTGCTCATCTAAATTAGATAGATAGTGCCATCATGTGGCAGACTGTCATAAGCGTCGGTGTTGAGAAGTGCTGGTGCCAAGCACTGGAAACCACAGGTTGAAATTAACCACTGCTTGACAGCCAGTGTCCCAGAGGTGAGGGACATCACCTGGAGTCTGTTCTTTCTGCTTGAGGAGCCGAGGGTCTGCCTAGTACCTAGAAGATTGCATGCAGAGAGAAGGCAGGAGAGTGCCTGGCCATGCAGGAGCGACTATCCAGAAGAGGAAGCCCAGGATGAACACATTGTGAGGAACACCAGAGAAAGCGGACTGTATTGAACGTTGAAGCCAGAAGAACCTGTAATGAGAGTGGGTCTCCGGTCCCCATGTGCGGTTTATGTTGAGAACTGCCATTAACACTTCCCCATATTCAGTATGGTCAAGTTTGCGGATGGCTTCTGCGGGTCACATACTAGTGGTGCAACTCCCAACGCCAGATGGAAGGCATGTAACCGCTGAGAGAAGTCGGTCAGTCTGGTAGCCCGTACCTACCACAGAACCAATGCCATGACCCCTGCATCTATTGTGATGTGAACATGCAACAACAGTCGCCACTGACTGGAGCTGGACTGAATGTGAATTGCAATAACTGCTAACCGTGGTCTGCCTTGCCATATACATCCCATGGGGCAGTCGAGAGGCTGTTGCGCGTGCGAGAGGTGCGTGCCACAAAGATCACACCAACTGACCTGCAGGATCACCATGCAGGCACCGCATGGCTTCAAACATGACCGGAGCAAAGGACTGAACAAAGTCGAGCCCAAGGACTTTAGACATTCAACTTAAACCAGAAGTAATAACTATTGACTGAGCTTTGCATCTAAGGGAGTGAACAGCAGGGCCGGACTAGCTACCGGATGTTTCAGTACATAGGCAGGATGTGGGCTGGCTTTGTTGCTGGGAGACCTACTGCTCATATTCCTACTTGCAGAGCTTCCAAATAAACAATTAAGAAACAAAAATGGTATTAACACCTGCCTAAAGCGTACTTAAAAACCATTAGTTTTTGCATCCTTTACTTAGCAGCACTGCATTTTGGAATGTGGCCGGCAGGTCCCCAGCAACAACCCACGGGAGTCCAGTCCGGCCTTGGTGAACAGCGAGCTCATCTGCACCATGGCCTAATTCATGCTCCTGCCACAGAACGGGAGGTCCCGTAACTGCTAGGATCACCCAGCTGGGTGGACAATACTGGAGCGGACTGAGAACGCAACCACAGGTACAACCCTAACCTAACTGCATCAGCAGTATTTAATTTTCATGTGTGGTTAAAGTACCTGCTTTTACACAAATAAATACATAAATAAGACAAGCACTGATTAGTTGGTTGAGTTAGTTACTTAGCCTGCCCTCAGCACTGCTGCTTTAGTTACTGGGGTCTGGCACCCAGCAACAAAACCTGCCCCCACCGCTCCAAAACCGTCCCCTACCTTTCCAGCCTCCCGGGGAAACGCATGATGCCCAGCTACGGCCAGGCTGGCCCTGCTCTCACCCTCACCCCACAGACTACCTCCTTGAGAATCCTTGGAGAGTTTGCCATAGTCATGTGGAGAGGAGTTAAACTTGGACCAGTTTGCAAAACAATTTTAGGATGGGCTCGAAGACCACAGTGGCAAATGAAGTCAACCACCGAGGATCGGTCCCAGTATTCCCCTTTATACCCTATGGCCCCCCTCGAACAGGGTCAGACACTGCCACGCCCCGAAGCTCCACTCCTCCTCCCACCCATATTCCCACACGCAGCAGGCCCATTCCTCCTCCCTTTCATACCCACTAGCCCCAGGACTCTTCTTGCTTCCACACGAGAGGCCTTAAACTGTTTCGCCTACTTTAAAATTAACCTGGAAAAAGCCCTCTATGTTCTAAAGGGAAATCTTTACCCATCTTGACTACAGCAATGCCCTTTACACCGACCTACTTTCTACCAAAGCAATATCTTACACAAACAACACCAAACCCTGCCTCATCTTTAACCTACTAAAGCACCAACCACAACACAAATTCCCAGTGGCACCTCAAAATCCACGATCATCCTTTTAACACTTTGCCTCGCCCATGAGTGGCTACCATGCTGAGATCCTATGTACCATTCAGCGCAAAATTAAATGCAATGAGCCCACCAACTATGCTCTGTGTCAACCAAACCTGTGACAACCAAAATCCTGGTGATCCCCAAAACCAACTATAAATGCAGAGGGGATACATGTTATTCAGTCCCTGGCCCATGCATCAGGGATGGCCTCTCCCTACCACCCTTAACGCCACCAACCTCATGACCCTCACGGCACAATTAAAACTCCTGTTTTCTCCCCAAAAATTGCGGGCAGCCATGCACTGTCCAATGTAATTTACTCGCTCTCCTAGATGGCCACAGATAATGGTCCAAGAGCACTTCGAAAGCACACATCCAATAGAAAACTACCTGCATGCACGGAGTAACTAAATTCCAGATCCAATCAATGTAATTGCTCACTGTAGTAACATCACCACAAGAAAAACAAGCAGACCACAGACTGTACAATGCAAGTGTCTTGCAGAAACACCTGTATGTAATCACGTCAAGCAGAACACGATATACAAAAACAAAAATACGCAGACCACCAATCTCATGTTTGCAGCTACTATGATGACATATTAGGAGTTAATTGGCTAACTCAACAGAATCCTTCAGCAGACTCAAGAATTAAGACTGATGTTTCTTTGGTGTAACTTGTCAACTCATGGTTTTGGGGGTCAGGAAGAGAGTATCCAGTGAGAGCCATGAATACATAGCACCACCTCTTGTATAAGTTTGAGTTGCCATTCCTAGTTCCGAAAGCAGCCATATAAATGTCTTGGGTGGTAAATAGTAGCCCCATTTTATGTGCAGGAGGCTTTAGGATGGTCCAAAAATCTAGGTCATCAGGGCTCCATTTCCATTTAGATGAAGATATATAGTTCGAAGATAATATAGATCGATAATGTCTCCAACCTCAAGCCGGAGTTAAGAATCTTCACTGACTAGAGACAAAAGAGTTTTGTCAAATCTTAGCATGGTGAAGACACTGGCTTACCACATCTAGAAACAAGCATTTGCAATGCCAATAGGTCTAGTTTCTGAATGAAGGCATCTTTTGTTTGAGGAGTTTACGCATCAATAGGTCATCCTACATGCACTCTGTCACTCATCTTTGCAATCACGCATCCACCCACTCACTCTTGCATTCACCCTCTGACATAACCACAATGAAATACAAACTCAACAACATATGCCAAACAAAGTGAATAAAAAACATACACGTAGAAGAAAGACGACATGGTGGTACCTAAACATGGTGGGCATATGCTTGCAATAACGATTCTAAACACAGCAGAGGAGATCAGTCATTTGGTGGTATTGTACATAGTCTATTGTGGTTTTTAAAGTTTCAGCCTGGCCGCAAAGTTTAAAAATCAACGTTTTGGCCATCTTTGAATAGTAAAAGAATGCTACACAATGACAACAGCATTCCATAATGGTGATCTGGTTTAGAGGAAGTGGCCATGCAGAGTGCAATGCACTGCAGATTAAAGGAGCCGCAAGCAAGTGGCCCTTTAGCACTGCCTAGGGAGCTGTAGAATCCTCTTAATAAAATTTAAATAAAAATAAGAGAAACAAAGAAATGAAATGAAAAGCATAAAAAGGAAAAAGTTGAAAACTAAAAAGACTGGCCAACCAGCCTTGACACTGAAGCACACTCATTTTCACATGGGTGTGCACATGGCATAAAAAAAAAGCCATCATTCACAGGGCAAATAGGCCAATGACTGATGTGGACTGAACCATTACCTCATGCAGTATTTTGCCATAGATGGAAGTAGAATGCCAGTGACACCCCAATAGATGAATGGCACAGGAGGGCTGGCTCAATTACCGTGTAAAATAAATATATATATTCATATTATTTATATTACAGGATCCTTACAAACAGCTAAGCCAGTCATATAGTTCCAAAAACATTCTAGCAAGAATTATTACAGTGCAAATCTTCTACCCGTAGGGCTGGTCAAGGGGTGTAACCAATGCCAATATCCTTCCGTAGAAAGGTAATCTGTTTGATTTCATCGAACAAAATACCGGACTACAAGGAATTAACATGGTGTAAAAACAATCTACCCTTAAAGATCAGTGGCTTTAACATCTGTGTTACATGGTTAATAAATCAGGCCTACTGCCTTGGTCATAACTTTCCATAATAAATAGATCAAACCTATTGCCTCTGAAATACCTTCTTCTAGAGAACCAGTCAGGCCTATAGCTATTATCATTGGCGTGTCACTAAAGCGAACTCATGCAAACTGTATTGAGCCTAAACTTTACCATAAGGCAACTCTCAGACCTCCAATCATAAAATTACAAAAGTATACAAAATTACAGTTGGCAAAGCAAATTACTTTATCTCCTAAGAGGGTCTAACAAAGGACTGTCACAGTGCAAATCTTCTACCTCAATGGTTTGTCAGAAGGAGAAACACGCCAAAACCCATGCCCACTAAAATAATCTGTGAGATTCAATATGGCAGGCCTACTCAGTTTAACATAATGTTTCATAATAAACAATCTGGCCTATATATAACCTTTATCATTGGCTTACCACCCTAACCCACTGAGACCTATTGTGCTGGGCATACGCTTTCCCCTAAGGCAACGATCAGGTATATAGTACAAAAATTACAAATTTCTGAAAAATCACAGTAATCAAAACACTATAAAATACCTCCCAATAAACTCAGTAAGGATTACCATAGTGCAAATCTCTATTGCCATGCTTCGATCGGATGGTTACCAATACCAAAACTCTTGCCTACTACAGTAGTTTGTGAGGTTCCATGTAACAAAATACCTGCCTACAGGCTTAAACACAGTATAATAATAATAATAATAAACCTTTAAAAGCCTATTTGCCTGTAATACAAGCTTTTCCCAATTAAGTAAGTCAGGCCTCTTGCTTTTGTCCTAACTTTTAATTATAAACAGATCACACCTAAGGAATCTGACAAAATTTCCACTGAACTGATATGACCTGTAGCCTTTACCATAGGTCTGACACAATGCACACGTCAGTAGGCCAGCAGTGGTTATAAACTCGTAACAATCATGTACACAGTTCTGAAATTACAAACATAATATACAGTTTGCAAAACTATATACAACCACTCTCAAACGGTCCTAACAGTTATCACAGTGAACCCCCCCAGGGTTTATGGAGTCAGTTTCCAATACCAAAACCATTGCAATCTATGGTAATCTGTTGGATTATACGTAACAAAATCCTTCTCTGCGGGCTTTCATACAGAATATTAATAATACACCCTTAAATGGACTGAAATAAATATATATATATATATATATATATATATATATATATGTTTTAAAATAAACACGCCAAGCCTATTGCCTTTATCTTAACTTTCATAATAAAATGATCAGGCCTACAACCAGGATTATTGGAATGCCACCAAAACCAACGCAGGTTGGCTGTATAGAGTATAAGTTTTCGCAAACCAAAAAGTGCAATTCAAGCACTCTGCTCAGTGGGAGGAGCCTAAACCCCACTCTAAGTAGTACTCTGAAAGTGATTTTTTTTGATCCTCACATAAGGTCTAACGACAGCTGTGCTGTTAAGCCAGATCTAAAAAGCGCTAACCACTAGTTTTGGCCCAAGAGTTGGCATACAGGCCCTTCAACTGTGCTGAACCTAACACGACTGATGTTAGTCTGGTTTGGAAGCCAACAGTCTTGTAAAACCGGTTCCTGATCTCAAGAAACTGAACCGAGATGACACCCCTACATCTGGAAGTACCTTTATAAAATCCTAATTGACAACAAACCCGTTATGTCTACCACTTCATTAATTTAAAGTATTTCACAGAGCTCAAACCTAATACCAAGGGGCTGTAGATAGCTTTACTAAGAACATATTTTTCAGAGCAAGAGGTGTTGTGCCTATAACTGTAGGGTGAAACCGGCATAGACCTGCACACACAAGTTTGACACTTCACCTATGCAGAGCCAAGCACAGGAAAGAAGGCACATTCGCTTTCTTAGATTCAGAAGGGTCCACTGTGATCTTTGCATTCCCTATTGGGTTTCTATATTGCCAAGTTTCTTCAGGATATCCAGGCATACAAGTACCCTAAAACGGGCGAGCTCAACAAAGTCTAGCTTGCTAGTAAAAGTGGCAAATTGGTAAATCCGGTAGACAGGGTACAGTAGAACAGGCTCCTTCTTTTCTCAGAAATCAGGAAGAATCATTAAAATGACGTTCACTTGTACAGCAATATGACATCAGAAAAACCTAGTATGATTTCCCTTTAGGCCACTGAACTCTCATGCATGGATTCCTGTTAAATCCAAGATGGAGGACACTCAAACGTTTAGCAAGAGCCCCTAAGCCTCTTTGTTTTAATAAACCTAGAATTTCAAAATACGCAATGGTGTAAGGAAAAGCAAAGTCTGGCCCGGTTTGTGTGGAGCAAGCAAGGCAGGTCTAGTTACAGATGGACAAAAGCGTCCTCACATCACTAACTTGTGTGAAGTAGTCTCCAAGGCGCTCTTCCAAGGAGGAAGTAAGTTAGGTCTTACCCATGAAAGGTCATAAGCATATGTAACATCGTAATTGCCCCTTTTACTAAAGGTCAAGGCAGGCTCAGATACCCATGTGTGTCTTCATGGAAGGCTGAGGGATTATTATCCAAAATTGTATGGATTCTTATTAAATAAAGATTTAGACAAATATTGGAAAATACATGAAAAAATGTGTTAATGTCAATGTAAATTACATATACCTTGGAATTTTCATAATGACAGATGCCCCATCAAAGGTGTTACTGAAGATGCACTTCTAGGGGAGCAGAAAGGCTGCTCCATTTTAGTAATCTAGCAATTCTCCCCAGTACACCTTTTTCAAAGTAGACCCGTACAAAAACAGGAAATCTCATGTAACATTCATGTTAGATGTGCGCACTTCAAAGAACAAGCTGGGACACGAGTATGAAGCAGGAAAATAAGTAACAGGATAGACAACCAATTGCAAGCAATGGGCGGGCTCAAAGCCCCTGTATGTTTTCATAAGCCCACAATATGTCTTGCTACAGACGGCGTATGCCCGGCCTTGTAGGTTCGACCTGAAAACATGATCTTTATGAACAGAGCATTAAACCCGACTTGGGGTAAATGTCATACACTGGAAGAAGTGTTAACCCTTTTAACAAAAACACAGATTAGGCCTTGGCGGTAAACTCAGCTTGCGGAGTTTTTCCCACTCCGCGCAGTGTTCCAAAAAACTCCGCCCAGTGACCCGGAACGGAGTTTTTCCTCTCTCGCGGCTCGCCAACGTTGAGTTGGTGAGTGAAGATTAACGAACGCGAGATTTCTCAACACAGGTGGTCGCTGCAGTTCGTTACCGCTCGCGATTAGAAACCCGTCACTTGCGCGGAGGAAGCTGTCGCTCAAGTAGAACATTCACTTGAACGGCAGAAAGAAGCTGCACCCTCTTGCGCCGCACGTGGTGCCATTTGCGCAGATTTTACAGTGCAGGACAAACGACCGGCGCTTAAAATCAGCAGGAGCAGCGTGCATTACCTCACTACGCCACTTGCGGAACTCTGCGGAGCGTGGCAGAGTTTCGACTCCGTGAACTCCACCCAGGCCTAGCATAGATGTGAAAAGACAGCTACAAATGCCTCAGACAGGAGCAAAGTCTCTGAGAAGGAATAAAAGGTAAATGGGTTTAGGTGGATCACAACAAGGCGAATTGACTACTTTAACATAGCAACTGTCTTGGCTATTATTCTAGGTCATTGAGTTGAGCTCATGGTGCCGACATCTGTGAATGGCAGGCAAGAATGTGAATCTTTGCAGGACCAACAGCGGCTTTCATCTTTCCAGGAAAAAATGGGGTACCATTAAACTAGATAATCGTATCACTGTCGTCGTCATCATCAACTTTATTTGGCTGACAATCCAGCCATAACAGCACAATTCCAGTAAAAACACAATAAAACATAACTTCTTACATAAGAACATATAAAAAAATATACAGAAAATGTGTAAGAGGAAGTACAAAATACAAACGAAGAGGAAAACTAATGTCCTCATCCATGCACTGAGGCTCACTCACATAATCACTGCTCTTTACAGGCTCGCTACTGAGCCAGACCTCGTCCTCTTCCTGGTTGCTAAAGAGCTTGTGATAAAATGAATCGCTGCATAGCAGGATTGTGGAGCGACCAATTTGTGCAGGAAAACAAAAGCGGTCTTATGATGTTATACATTAGCAGCATGCAATTCCGGAACCAAAAAAACTCTTCCAGTGTGAAGAGTACAAGGTGCAGAACAACAAAGTGCAGAGTACTTTGCTTTGAACCATAATCACCAGGGACTATTAGGGAGATTTATAAACCAGGTGCCCTGCACGGCAAAGGCCACTAAAATGTGGATAATGTTAAAGCGCAACCTAGTAAGATAAAATCTCGCTCTCATTTTAAAATAAAGGACATATAAAACTCCAGGCCTGCTGAGGATTTGATAGATTCAGAATTTGGGGCCATTTGTAAGTTATAAAAATCTCTCAGGCAGCACTCTTGTCGCCGTTTATTAAAAAAAAAAAAAAGTCCTCTAACCATTCCTCTGGTGCCACTATTAATACTAGGAGGGTTGGAAAAAAAACTAAGATACCCAGCGAGAAAAAGGCTGATTTAACATACCTCAACCATGAAATGGTCCGTACATTATCCAAGGAGAGGCAGTCACACTGTCATTTAAAATAGAGAAAAGGCACAACAGAAGTATTAAGCGCCGTTAAAAAAAAAAGTAGATTATAGTGGGAGACCAGGATTTCAGGGCCCTCTGTGCAGGTGTAGTCGTTGGCCCCAAGCCCACATACTTTGGAAATAAGGACACTGACACCATGTTTATGGTACTTAGAACTGGCCTTGAACACGTGCACTCGGGCTCTTTTATTGTCAGGGTCACCTTACCAGTGACGCCTGTGTTGGATGGGTGTGGAAAAACACTAGACTGTGTCCAGCAGGATACAACAGCAGGGAACTCACCTGGATCTTGTAATATAGCCCCGAAAAAAATCACAAACTTATAACCCTACATGAAATGACACCGCTGCATGGCGGTTCTGTCCTGCAGATCAGTTTAGCTTGGAGGACGTGCTAAAGAGCAAACTCTTAATTGACTAGTTCGGTGGGCAAGGATGCCTGCGTGTAAAGGAAGCCAGTTTACACATAGGCTTCTTGAGCACGTGACCACTGGGCACACAAGCAGTGCCCATTACACAAGGGACTAGAATATCTTGGCGGGCAAAGGAAAAATGGAGGCGGGAGGTCGGCCCCCCCCCCCTTCCCAACAAGTTCAGATATCCTCTCCCCCTCCACATCATATGGCCTTTCGTCCATACTTCCAACTCCTTGTACATGAGGTCATATTGTATATGACTCCACAGTTCATGCCTTCTGGTGCAGACGTGTACGTGCCCCTTTCACCTATATCTGCCAAGCCTGCCACCTGTCCTCTGTTTGGCCTTCCTGTACAGCATGTTTAAGGTTGGGCTGGTTTATGGATTGCCTCCAGGTCCAATAACTGCAAAATCTGCCTCTGGTGCCAGCTCTCTTATCGGATGTTTCCAGACCTCAGCTGGCCTCCACACCACAGGCCTTCGGTGACATTAGTTCAATATTAACGTCACTGCTCCTTGTACCATAAAACACAAGCATGGCAAACCAAACCGGTCTAGTTTTTATTGGGGGGGGGGGGGGGGGAGAGAGAGAAAGAGAGGGCAGAGAAAAACAGAGGGGGCAGAGAGAGACAGGTGGCAGAGAAAGAGAGAGAGAGACACGGAGGGGGCAGAGAGAGAGACACGGAGGGGGCAGAGAGAGAGACAGAGGGGAGAGAGAGACAGAGGGGGGAGAGAGACAGAGGGGGGAGAGAGAGAGAGAGAGAGAGACAGAGGGGGCGGAGAGCGAGAGACAGGGGGGGCGGAGAGCGAGAGACAGAGGGGGCGGAGAGCGAGAGACAGAGGGGGCGGAGAGCGAGAGAGTGTAAAACAGGGGGCAAAGAGAGAGGGGGGCAGGGAGAGAGAAGGGGCAGGGAGGGACAGAGAAAGAGATACGGGCAGAGAGAGAGAGAAAAAGACAGAGGGGGCAGAGAGAGAAAGAGGGGACATCAGCAGTTCTAATTAAGGCTGTTCTAATTTAAAGTCACACCTCCAACACTTCTCAGCATGGTTGCCAGACTTGGGGCAGAAGCTGCATTTTCTAGCAGGGATGCTGTACATATAATGACACAGTAGCAACATTTTTTAAGCCGAGTATACCATGCTTTTAGCTCTAGGTTGAGACAGCTTTCCTTTTAGGTGACCTATTGCTAACAATAAATTGAAGGGGCCCCCCCACGCCCTTTTTACCATTGATGATCGAAGAAAAACCTCTTTAAGGTATTGGCTTGAGACTTTGTCAATCACGCCTTAGCTAAACCCAGGGAATTATTCATCTCAAGCCTAATGAGATTGGCTGTTTGGGTGCTCCTTCCACCCCAGTGTTTGCCTTCAACTGCATGCGGGACTACTTTACAAATATAACTGTATCTCAACGCTCCTGCTGGTTCCTCGTGTGTCTCGCTCCAAAGTATTAATCCTGAATGGTGAGCACATTAAAACCAGACTTATTGGCTTTGCTAATGCTAGTTTATAAAAGACTGTAGAAACACGCCTTAGGTTGAATGCTATACTTTTAGTGTCATAGCATTAACACATTGTGACAGTCTCAGAGCAAGGGTGGACTGGGACAGAAAAGGGCCAAGCGCCAAAGAAGAACAAGCAGTTACAATGCAATCGGTCTCGCCTTTGGGACCTTATAAGTATTTAGCTATGCAGCACATTATTTTGGGTACAGCAACATTTACTGTTCTACTGTGCACGAAGCAGTGAAAGGAGGCAGTAACACAGGCGGTCACTAGGTGTCCCTTGGGGCCTCTTTTGGCCACATAAGGTACTGCACACTGCAACATGGATAGGGAAAGGATGAGACGCAGCGGTGAGAGCGGTCGACTGGGGAGCTGGGGATCCGTGTTAGAGTCTGGTGTCGGCTCAACATCCTGTGTTTATGGGCGGATCCTTTAATTCCCCCCCCCCCCACCCCGAGCGTCTGGATAGCTGTGCTATATAAATGAAAGCTACTAATTTAAAATAATGTTAGGAAATCAATGCAGTGATCTCGGAGGTGGGGGAAGAAAAGCATTTTTGTGCGATGGGAGGAGCGCGAAAACAGCAAAAGGAGATTAAATGAAGGCATTGCACTGCAAATCGTGCGTAAATTAACCAAACGAAAAAAAAAGCAAAATGAGCAGTGCTGTGAGGGGAAGGCACGGGGAGATTAAGGGACAGCAAGCAAATGAAGCGGACTGAAGTTTCATTGCACAAGTAAACAGAACACTTAACAAGCAAAGACGCAGGCCAACCAACAATAAAAAAAGAGAAGGAGTGCTCTCAAAGTATAAATAGCCTGTAGAATAAGAACACATGTAACAGGGGTAGTCCTCATGGGAGGATACAAAATTCCAAAAGGAGGGACTACTAAGTGTATTCCCTATTGAAAAGCCAGCATTTCTAAAGGACAGCAAGAGGAACAAATGAAAAAGTTGGCCGTTTTTTAAAGCCCATATCCTAGATACAGCATGTCTCGAAGAGACAGCGCAAGCGCTGCCTAGACGAGACCTAAAAATGGTTATCATTCAAAATAAACGATTCTCAACTTTCAATGACAAATTTAGTAGAATATGGGCCCTGCTGCACTTCATATATAGCACCTAGCCACTGGTTCCCTAACCTGCGAAACTGGTTAGGGAACTTTTGCAAATGTTAGCAGGAGTATGCACAAAGGGAATTTTGGAGTAAATCAATGACAAATAATGCATTTTACGACACTCAAACAAGTTCAGTTGCCCTAAGTGGTGGGTCAGGGCAAGTAAGGTGTGTGTTGTGTGCGGGTGTCTTTTAACTACACACAGGCTTCCTGGGCACTACAGGCCCAGCTACTGCCCTGCTAGTCTGCTTCATCTAGCTCACTTGGGAAACACGAGACATTAAGAAACCAGACCAGTTTGGGCACAAAATGAGCCCATATGATACAGGCAAACAAATCAGTCAACATGGACCTTTTGTGCAAGACCTTTTGGCACAGCTGTATTGCCAGGAAAGCCAGTCCAAGCCGTTCTCAGAGATGCCAAGGAAAGAATAACAGTCTGAAGTCTCTTGTTTGCAGATACGATGATTCGTGGTTGGAAATAAGTGATCTGTCATGCTTGCTACCGCTCCAGTGCATAACCTGGTCACAGACATGCTGTCCTGTCAGGAAGTCACCCAGTTTCCAAATATGATTCTCTTTTATGGGCTGGAGTGGAGCCTGTAATAAGTCACGTATGGCTTATATTCCACAGACACTGCCCCAACCAATTTCTGAACCATTATAATCACCTCAACCAGACTATCTAGCGCCTCCATGTGTGCCTCCTACTTCTCAGGTCCTCACCAGTCACAAAGGTGGATGAACAATGGAGATCAGAAGGTGGAGCTCTGGAAGGGACGTAACAGTGGGCCCCGCAGCCCCCATGGTGCGGGGAGGGGGGCAGCATCCCAAATCTGCCAGGGGGCCCTCACATCTGCTGCGATATAAATGCAGTGAAGAACAATAAACAGAACAATTGTCACCTCGGAAAGGGCCCGGAGAGGGAGCCTTCTGGACTATTGCTGCCTCCGAGCACTGGAGGGGAGTTAGAAAGAAGAGGGACAAACCGCACGGGTGAGACAGCAAAGAATGGAGAGGGCAGTAAGGGGCGGGCAGAAAGGGTACTAAAGAGGAAGGCACGACAGGGAGTCAAGTAGGAAAGAGGGAAGAGAAAGGGGGAAGAGACAGATGAGAGCGACAGCAGGGGTGTAACACAGGCTCCTGAGATGGGGGTAGGGGGAACCCTTCAGGGGGCCCCCATTCAGCCCAAGGCCAATGAATATCTGTAAGATATGGGAGACTCAGGGGTCACTCCTCACATTCTGCAGGGGCCCCATCAGTTTCATTTATGCCACTGATCGATCTTCGGTAGAAGATCATAAGGTTGATCTTTGTTAGCAGACCAGGCGGTGGATCTTTGCTAGCAGACCAGGCGGTGGATCTTTGCTAGCAGATCAGGCGGTGGATCTTTGCTAGCAGATCAGGCGGTGGATCTTTGATAATAGATCCTTCATGCTAAAATGTGATGCATGGAGAGGCCTGGGAAAGGCCAATACAAGCGAAGCAGGTGACCAAAGCCTGCAACCATATGTGATGGAGCCTGGTGAAAGAAGGTAGGTGGGGGAAATCATGAAGGGGTCTAGAATGGGAGGAGGACTTGGGTGATGAAAGGAATGCAGGAAGGAGAGGGAATTACCCTAGGATGGGAAGATGGGCAGGAATTAGCCAGAACAGGAGCTGTGCTGTGGAAAGACTGTGCGGTGGCAGGAAGGACCCTGGACTGGTTCTATGAGTGGAAAGGAACAAGAAAGAGCCTGGTGATGAGAGCCCGCAGGAGAGTGGCACTGCATGGTGGGGAGTCTCACTCCATGAAAGAAAGCCTGGACACTGCAACCCAGTAGTCTTTAAAATGGTGAGCTGGTCCACCGTTTTGTGGGGGGGGGCATGAAAGAATGTCATAAGGTGGGGAGTGAGGCCCTGGCCAAGAAGACACTTTGGAGTGAATTTAAAGTTTAGCGGTTGCTAGACATCTACAAAAAAGTTCTTTATGTCTCGCCCACGCCATTTAAATAAATACATTTATTTTTTTAAAATGCAATGATGAGACCGCTGCTGGCGGGCATTTCATTCCACTGGAAATCATGTGTGATGATATATATGGGCACGAGTCAGAATACATGGGCACAGCAGCAGAATAACACAGGCGGCATTTGCTTAATTTTGATGGAGCGATCCAAGATGGCAGATGCCTTTTGGATGGGTAAATAAAACAACAATGATATTTTAGTGTGAAAGCAGAAGAAAAATTAATAAAATAGGACCGCAAGGGTGGAGAAAAGCACACATGAACAGAATACATATTGCATAAGAAAGTTGGGGAGAATTACACAAGAAAGAGACACTGCGCAGGGAGTGGGGGGGGGGCGGCACACGCAGAGAAGGTAACTGGAAGGCATGCACTCTTATCACTCTTATGGAGTGCTTAGCCAAAAATTAAAAAAATGTTTAAAAGTGATCAATCGAAAAATAGAAGCCAGCCAGTCAGAGAGAGATGGGAAAGAGGTTATGCTCCATCGGAGGAGCAAGATTGGCAAGGAAAGCCATCAAATAAGAAGCATGCAAATGATTGACAATAAGGCCAACCTATGGTAAGCAATGGGTCGACTTACCGTCCCTGAAAATTCGTAGTAAACCCACAATAAGTCTTTGCTAACAGGACATGGTGGTCTGGTTGGCGCGACCTAAAAATAGTTCAAAGTGCTTTCCAGCACTTTGTACTGCTCCGTTACCGAGACATTTATTACCAGGACTAGAATAAAGGCACAGCTTGGCACTTGTAGGACTATATATGGGAAGACCATAGTTTATATTACAATTAAAACTTGTGTACCAGTGGTAACGTAGGCAACCCCCTATTTAAGCATCTTAGGATGGGGCTGGCTCTGGGCCACATGAGCAAGAGAACTTGGTTCCCACTACAGTAAAGTAGTTGTTTGTGGGACTCTTCTGTCTGCAGACAGAGTGCGCATAAATAAAATTTTTAGTCAATCCCATAACAGAGGGGTGTGGGAGGTGGGCTGACAGGTGGGCACAGGAAACAGAGAAAGAGAAATGCTGAAAATACGGGAAAACAGAGAGAGGGACAAATAGAAAAAGTGAGCATGAGAGAGAAAGGTAAGAAGGAACAAGTAAGAATGAGAGACAAAAGAAGGGCAGATAGAAAGAGAACAGTGGGGGAAGGGGTTTAATTTTCTGGCTACTCCCTTGCATACCAGCCACTGTCCTCACATCATTACATAATTAATGCGCTCATGGATTTCGAAGCATTGCCTGGTTTACTCACACTGCACCATTAGGTTCTGCTTTTGGAAAACTGTGCCCTCTTCAGTCAAACAAAAAACAAGCATTGGCATAGCTAATAGGTCTCGCCTATGCAGGAGCTATTGGCTTTGCCAATGTGTTTTAGCCATGTTGTACAGCAGGATGGCTGCTGTTCAGCACAGCTATAAAGTTACTGGCGTGGTGGAGAGTGGAATGGAGTGGCGCAGATTTAAGTGGAGGGAGTGGAGTGGAGTGAAGTGGCATTGAGTGGAGTGGAGAAGCACAGTGTGCCGTGGAGAAGCACAGTGTGCCATGGAGTGGCATTGAGTGGAGAAGCACAGTGTGCCATGGAGTGGCATTGTGTGGAGTGGAGTACAGTGGCATAGCGTGGAGTACAGGACCATGGAGGGAATGGTGTAGAGTAGAATGGGATAGAGTGGTGTAGAGTGGCATTGGGAGGAGTGGAGAGGCAAGTGACACTGTGGGAAGTGTAGTGGCTTAGAGTAGAGTGGAATAGGGTAGCAGAGTAGAGTGGCATGGAATAGTACAGTTGTGGTCGCAAGGAACCAAGCTTATTACCAATGCAAAAGGTACGAGGCATAAAGGGTTATGGAGAAAGCAACATGAGAACGCGCAAGTGTACGCAATATACATTTTAAAAGAAGGAAGGCTGTATATAAAAGTGTAGCAGTGGTGGCGCGCTCAGGGGATGAACACTAGCGAAGAGGAAGCAATCTGTGCTTGGGCCATGCTCCACAGAAAGAAAAGGAAGTGACACCCTTCACGCGCTGGCCAAGGCAGCAAAAAGAAGACAGACTATGATGCCAGTGAATGGCAAGCAATAGGCAGGCTCCAAGCCCTTTATCATAAACAATACTCCTCGCAAGCGAGAGCGCATGCACTGTGGCATGCGAAGACTAAAAACAGAGTCCTAGTCAGGGCTTTAAGTGGGCCGGGTCTCACCGGTGCTGAGCACCGGAAGTTTTTTAAAGGATGCCTCAAAACGGGTCTCTGACGGGCTGTTTTGTGCCCTGGCACAGGCGGTCTGTTTTTTTCCGGACTGCAGTGACAGCAGGCACATCGACGTGCGCGTGCTCACACTGCTCACTTCTCACTAGTGGAGAAGTTACAGCATGATGTCATGCCAGGTGAGCGTTGTAGGGGAAGGGAAATCCAAGAGAGTCTTTTTCTCTCTGCATTTCCCTTCTCTTTTTGAAACTCAGGAGCAGCAACATTGTCGAGGTGTCACCAAGGCTTTAAGTGGAAGCTTTTTCAATATTATATACAAGCCATAGTTGCTGCTTATTTATCTTATGCAACTAACAACCATTGACAAAGCATATAGTCCTGACTTGTTGTAGGTATAATGTTACTTGTTGTATCATAGATCGGTGTACAATGACAGAAACAGCAAAATACAAGTCGGGCGGCACACTATGCTAAGCACAGATTTTTAGCTTGTGTGTTTTTAAGCCACGCCCTTAATTACATTGGCCACTCGCCTTCGAAAGACCCCCCCCAGTTTTTTCATCCCACTTAAAGCACTGGTCATAGTGAACATTTAGGGTATCAGTAAGGGAGCTGTGTGACTCCAGTGTTTGTAATACCACACCCAGAAGTACCCTCGTGATAGTACTTCCGGGCAGGGCACAAGTCCTAAAAAAAGAAGTGGGGGGACGCTGACGTCACGACAGGAAGTGATGTCACGAAAGGTGGCTTGCACCATCAGACTCATTGTCTCCCCTCGCTCACCCCTTAGATGCGATTGCATCAGAGAAGCCAGCGCGTGAGCAGCGATCTGAATGAGCTCCGATCTCGCCCCAGAGAGGCCAAAGAGTGAATGTGTGGCTCCATTTATCGAGCTCCCGGTAAAATAAGTGGGGGGACGCCGTCCACCCGCGTGGTACCCAAACTCGAGCCCTGCTTCCGGGGTGATGGATGAGCAGACCATTAGGAAGGGGAATTACTTCAGTACTATGTGCTTAATCACAGATTCTGGCATGATTGTTCCCACAGGTCTTCATTCCCCTATGAATGTCACCAGATTATTCCTGGTTAAAACAATTGGGAATCTGATAATATCCACTCACACTGCAACTCCGGATACCGGCCAAATGGAGGTTACCTCTCAATGATGGCCTAAAGACGAGCAGGGCAAGACTGTGCTTGAAAGCAGGTAGCATTCCACTGCAAGCATGTCAGCACATTACCCTAGTGGGTCCTGGCCCCAAAACAACAGCCGTTTCAGTAAACCAAACCGGGCAAATGAATTGCCTAGCTTCTGGTAACTCACTTTAGCATACGGCCGGCAGTACGTACCCTAAAACTACAAGGTATAGGGTAATTGGGGGGGGGGGGGGGAATACCTTTGGCACACATCGGTTTCCATGGTCACAGGTGAGTTGGAAACTGTGAGATGGGCAATTAACTATAGTTCGACTTTGATTTGAATTTTAGAGTAGATATGGACCGATCTATTGGAAAACGAATGTGGTTTTGTCTAAAAGACTAGTGCTACCCAAGGTCCCGGTCTGACATCTCAGTGACTCAGCCCCAGTACTGCCGGCCTTTTGGGGCAGTGGCAAGTTAATCAGTAACCTGATTTACCTCTAAATCTACTGCCGACAGCACCAACTAATAAAACCAGTGCTGGGTGAAGCAACCACGACTGATCACGCACGTTATCACCAGACGACATTAGTCAACCTGACTAGAATTGCACTCCTGGGCCTAGCGCAGGGTAACATCGCGGAAGGACATTTCCCTTAAAAGTAGTGCCGTCGGGAGAAGGGGGTGGTGAGATGAGAAACTTCCGACCTATCCGCCGGGTGCCTCTCGCCCACGTGCTCTCGTTTCAATCAGAGGTTCACAACAACAAACAGGAGCAGACAGCGGCAGGCTCGGTTTCACTCTGGGTTATTAATAGAGCTAATCTGTCTGCACGCTGCTATTGGTGGCCTCCGGCGAGAGCAATACACAGCGCCTGTCGCTCTCCTAGGCGTGCATTATATACATTACCACAGCAGTGGTCCCTTCCTCCGTCACACGCTTATTGTGTAACGAAAATACAGCAGAACACTACTGGACTCCGGCTGCCAATCAAAACTGACTTATGTCATGTGTGGCTGAGGAAAACAAGGCAGTCGCCTGTCAAAACACATCCTCTCCGAGATAAAACATGTCCAAACCAAACTGTGTCCCTTGTCTAGGGATGTAGCTTGGTCAATAAGATTGGAAGGGTGCGAGCTTCAGATTTCCCAACAATCACGCTGGGATATCTTGTTAAAACACAATATATGGAAAGCAGGACATGAGCAGGCAGTGGAAAGAGAGAAGAGGGCGTATTGTTAGGAGCACTTAAAACAACATTTTTCAAACTAATCAACATTTTTTAAGGCCTTCAAAACACCATACCCGACTGAAAACACATATACCCAACTATTTACAACAGAATAAATTTCCTAAAAGGGGTGTTAAACCGCACCTCCCCGAAGCTACACCCCTGCCCTCAAGTACAGGCGGACAGTGTCAGAAGAGGAGGGAGAGTTGAAAAAAAACTTTCTGCAAATTCTGAGATGTTAAAATCCTTAAATGCATCAGGAAGAAACGGCAGGGAAACTGGGAATCCCGGTCATGTTGTCACAATTACACTGTAAGCCAGTTACCTGGTCACGTTTACAGTTACTAGTTCAGTTCAAACTTTGTTTAGTTAATTGAAACAACTGCAAACAATAAAGAAAGGACAACATTAATAATCTATCATTGTTAGAAATGGGGGTCTCTAGTTGGCAGAGGTAGGTACCTTTGTCCAAATAGGGACCCTTGCTTCTAGTCAGGGTAAGGAGGATACACAATTTAGGTAACCTCTGCTCTTGGTAGCTTGGCACGAGCAGACAGGCTTATCCCAAAGGCAATGTGTAAAGTATTTGTACCAACACTCACAGTAACACTGTGAAAATACCACAAATGAACACCACATCAGTTTAGAAAAATAAAATATATCTTTATCTCAACTAAACAAGACCAAAACGACAAAAATCCAACATACATAGTTAAAAATATGACTTTCAAAAGGTTTCAAGAACTTGTACCATAGAAAACTATGGATGCGTGACTTTTCACCAAAGTACCTGTAGATGCGTCAAAGTTCCAAAAGCCAAACAGCTGCAGAGTCGGAAAACAAAAAGAGATGCAACACTCCCAAGACCTTGGGGAGGCGATGCGACAGTTCTGCGACACACAGAGGACGAGTTGCGTCGAATCCTGTCTGTATGGGGAGGGATGCGTGGATTCTTCGTGACGGTTCCGGTTCGCAGGTGATGCGTCGGGAAAGCGTGCCGCACATGTACGATGCGTGGAAATCCGGGATGCGTCGGCGATCGACGCGGCGGCGCTGCGTCGGTCCTCTTCAGCCGCGATCCCTTGATGCGTCGATTCTTGCAGAAGCGACAGGTGCTGTGGCGGTTTCCGCAGTGGCGTGGCGATGCATGGAAATTCTTCTCGCGCCGTGGAGATGCGTCGGGAAAACAGCCGCAAGAAGAGCGATGCGTCGATTTTAGCAGTTCTTCACGTTTCTTCTTTCTTCCAGCTCCCAAACAGCAGCAACAACCTCCAGAGTCCCAAAACTGGCACAGGCACCTCTTGGCAGGCTGGAACTCACAGCAGCAGAGTTCAAGATAGCTGGGGGTGAAGTCTGTGTGTCCCTGAGACTTCAGAACAGAAGGCCAGCTCACTTCAGGCCCTTGGAGATCTCCTTCAAGCAGGGGACACAGCACACGGCAAAGTCCTTCTCCTTTCCTTGGCAGAAACAGCAACTGCAGGCCAACCCCAGACGCACAGCAAGGGCAGTACTTCTCAGTTTCTCAAGCTCTTCTCCTTGGCAAAGGTTCCTCTTGAATTCCAGGAATGATCTAAAGTCTTGGGTCTGATACTTTACCCCAAAATGTATTTTTTCTCTATGTGCAGGGGGGGCTCTGAGCCCAGTTCAAACCAGTTCTGCCTTCACTGGTGCAGCAGGACCACAGAGGGGTGGAGACAGCATTGTGCAAGGGAGACAGGCTCCATTCAGGTGCAAGGTAAATCTCCTCCCACCACTATATATGCAGCCTGGGTCTATCCAGCTCAGTGCTGGGTCATCCAGGAAGGGCCAGGCACACCTCAACCCCCCGCCCCCAGAGGCTGTCTACAGGGAATGCACATCCTCCGTCTCTGTCACACTGAAACAAGACAGTCAATCCACAAACAGGCAGAGGCACACAGGATGGTTGAACAAGAAAATAGCCACTTTCTAAAAGTGGTATTTTCAAACGCACAATTTAAAAAACATCTTTACTAAAAGATGTGTTATTAAATCCTGAGTTCAGGGATACCAAACTCCATTTTTCTATTTTATCCCTATGGGAAGATATGCTTGTAAAATGTTACAAAACATTCCCCATTCTGTCTTATGGGGCAAGATAGCCTTTCAATAGTGAAAAACGAAATTGGCAGTATTTCACGATCAGGTCATGTTACACACACCAGTACATGTCCTACCTTTCACATACACTGCACCCTGCCCAGGGGGGTACCCTGGGCCTACCATAGGGGTGTCCTATGTGTAAGAAAAGGGAAGGTGAGGGCCTGGCAAGTGGGTGCACTTGCCAAGTCGACATGGCAGTCAACAAACTGCGCACAGGCACTGCAGTGGCAGGCCTGAGGCATCTTTTTTGGGCTACTCATGTGGGTGGCACAATTAGTGCTGCAGGCCCACTAGTGCAAAACACACAAGATGATGGACGGAATGCTGCACATTGGCAAACATTCACCCCCAGTCACAGATCTGGGTTTAATCCATCGTTATTTTGCTTCACCACGCCACCCCAGTTCAGACATAGCCATATGCAAATCAGTCTTGACCCTGTGCCTCATGGGAACAGTCCAGACCGAACTGCCAAGCCATGTCTTCCCTGGACCGGAATCAAGCATCCTAGGACCGGTTTCAGGCTATCAGCCTTCATCAGCAAGGAAAGCTTGACTCCAGTGGCGTAGTGAGGACGGGACCCACATCTGGGCATACCCTTCCCACTTAGGGCGAAATGCAAAACACACAAGATGATGGACGGAATGCTGCACATTGGCAAACATTCACCCCCAGTCACAGATCTGGGTTTAATCCATCGTTATTTTGCTTCACCACGCCACCCCACTAGTAGCATTTGATTTACCAGCCCTGGCACACTCCGTGCACTTTACTAGGGACCTACTGGTAAATCAAATATGCCAATCATGGATAACCAATCACAATAACAATTTCCACAGAGAGCATATGCACTTTAGCACTGATCAGCAGTGGTAAAGTGCCCAGAGTGCTAAAGACAACAACAACAAGTCAGGAAAAAAAAATAGGAGGAAGAAGCAAAAAGTTTGGGGATAACCCTGCAAAAAGGGCCATTTCCAACAATCATCCATCAAAAAGTGCTCAATGCACTGAACTTTAGCAACGCCCGTACTACAAAAACTAGAATAAAATGTTCATCACACGTGTAGGAGTGCAAAACATGCATTAACCGGACAAATCTGGCTAAACGGATCAAAATGTAATCCACGAATGTCACAAAACAGCCAGGTAACTGCGGATCATCACCTTTCCATCACCTTTCAGACACAATACATCCACAATGACAACAGTGACAATGCTAGCATGTGTGCTGCCATTTAACATTCTACCAGCAAGTTAACCAGGAGTTATGGGTGGAGGTTAAAACCCGCCCTCCTTTGCCATGTTCGACATTACAATGGTTTACCATAGGCCATAATGGAACCGAGGATTTAAAGAGACTGATGGTGTAATGGTGCTGATGCTGTGGTAAAATACATGTAAAGTATTTAGAGGCGGGGAGACCTAGATGAGCGAGTTCAGTGATCTGGCGCTACTAATGACATAAAGGACCCTTTCATAGTGGAAAACAGCGATGTAACATTCTTATACGGTGTGAGGTGCCGATTCACCCCGCTGGGTATCAAGTGAGGATACCATAGAGAGAGGAGCTCCAACACAGGCGATGATCCCTTACTGATTACTTGGGAACCCTGGACTGAAGAGTAACATCCCTGTTCACATCCAAAATTTGACGATATCTTTAGATGAGGATGCAACCATTGATAGTGAAATTATGTACAGAAGTGCCCTGCAAGGTATGCAGCATGAACATCTACGAGTCTGCCTGGGCCCAGTCAGTGGATAGGAGGGTCCCCGTTAGCGTCTCTGCCATCTTCCTCTCTGGGTTTCCAGGTGCCACCCATGGACATCTGAAATGACCAACCTCTTACCATTTGTTAATGTGATGATCGTACAAGGGTCCTTGATCTTTTCCAGTGTACCTGGTATTATATAGTGAGTATCCTCATTGTAGGATTATTCCAAGATTAAGTTTGTACTTTTATTTTCTCCAAGTGGATTCCAGTTAAAATAACTGTAAAGCTATATTTCGAGATTCTGCTATAAAATGTAGGTAACAATGTTGAGGATGTAGGCACTATAAAATGTGGTGACATTCCGGAGAGTGATATGTGACATTACTCTCAAAGCCCCTCTCCACAGGTGTGATGGCATCACGAATATTCCTCCAAGTCACTGCAAGGAGACATAAAGAAGGGGAAACAGGTCCACATGTGCCACAAACGCTACTCCGCAACAGCCCAGACACACAAGAAAGGTACTGGGTTCCTATCAGAATCCATTAAGGGTGCGGTAGAAAAACCACTGGGTCTACTCTGACAAAGTGGACGCCTTGTCATAGTTCAATGACAGTGGGCTCCTGAATCCAACACAGACCCAAAGGATCATAGATCCATCTAAAAACCTAAACAGGTACATGACTGACTGAGTAACTGGCATGTTCAATTTCCTGGGTAACTCTGAACAGCTGTCTCCCATCAAAGGGCGAAGGTGTCCTTTGAAAGAGGATTATTTGCTCTTCTGTAAGGACCGTCATTCTCCAAAACCTCCAGAGGATCAGGGGAAATCCATCACCTAAAAAAGATCCTGTAGACAGGTGAGGTTACATTCTAAAGATGAGCAGGGCTCTATTGTGGCATTACAGGATAGTCAATACCACAAACTGGGCATGGTGATGGCACTGGCCATTTGCCAAACTGTTCCAAGGAATTGCATAAGAGTCCTGAACACCAGGAAAAACCATTAGACACCATTGACTGCTTAAAAAATGGCTGAAGCGAGTAGCAGGCTGCTGACCAGTCACCTGTCTAAACCAACCTAATAATTTCCCACACAGACAGCCGAGGTACCTTGGTAATTACAGGACCATAACACATAATACAGTTACATTTTTCCATAAAATTACAAGAGGGGTGTTTAGAATTTGCTCAAACACCCAAAAGTAGTCTTCTTTTTTTTGAGCATATCACTGAATGTTTGACACAAAATAGGTATCTAAACAACGAAATGTTTATCTCATGCTTGCTCAAGAAATTTAGCTTCTGAATGGATCTATTTTCTCACATCCAGCACAAGGCCAAGTTAGTCAGGACTGCCCTGCTCTCCTTAAAAGACTCAAACTCCATCTTAAACTGGATCCGAAACCATAATTCATGCCATTGGAATTTCCAGAATTGACTTTGAAAGCACTCATCGGTGCATCTAAAAATATTCACTCAAACTATAAAGACCTTGCTACACTGTGGCCAGACATGATCCCATTCCTGAAAAAGACGATTATTCCGATTCCATATCAGCCGGTATCCTTCCATCTCCTTACCTACCACTACATTAAGGATTTCATCCGTCTTCTGAAGCTCCTCTCAAGTACTCCAACCATCGCATTCCATAGTGTTGTACCCTACCAACCTGGCTGCGTTGACACGGATATTCCAAGTGCTTTTATTCGTATCCTCGCTTTGTTCCAAGTAACTATGTCAGAGTACTCGGTTGGGTCATCGGTAAAGCACACTGACAACCCCTGGAGTAAGAGCAGAACTACAGAAATTATGAAAAAATAAATAATCCTTCAAGGATGGTAGAATTTGTGCAGGTTTAAAGCCCCCCCATTTTAGCAGTTTTTATGCTTGAGGAATTAAATCCCTGGTTACGCAGCGGTGATGTCACACGAATGTGTACTGACACTGGGTCGTGCTGTGCAAAGGAACAGGTGGGGCATAAGAGGATGTCTCATGCAGGGGTCAGGACCTGGTTTTCCTACATAAACTGCTCAGGCGCCAGGAAACCCTTTTGGGTAGCTGTCGCGCCTTACAAATTTAATTAATAATAAACTAGTACACATACTGCCTGGAGGTTGTTAAGTAGCAGAAGTGGGGGGGGGGAGGGGGTGGTGCAAGGGGAGGAAAGATATCCGTCAATATTTCTGTTAAAATATCTAATATTTTGATAAGGCAGGCAGCACGTTTTTAGGCCTTGCATTATTTATAGAATGTAAGCGACCACAAGCTCACGTACCACGTATCGGACTGAACATAATATTTACATCTGCAAATACAGGTTTACACTAAAATAAAGACCTTGTAGTAGCTATGGCTGCCACGTGTCAGTTTTCTTTTTTACGGACATGAGCAATATTTTCATGTCAAGTGAAACAAAAATGTAGGAAGATCAGTGAAAGTCGATATTTTTCCCCCTGGTCAGTACACATTGAAATCAACGAATCCACGAAGAAATCACTTTAAAAGTTCTACTTGAGCTACCTAAATGAAAACTGAAGTAAACAATGACAGATACAAAATAAGTTTACATAAAGGCTAATTTAAGTAGTTTGTCCCCATCAGGCACTCAACGCCCACTGCCGTGCGTCTCAGCCCGGCCTGCTGCAGCTCAAGCTGCTGTGGGCTCGGCTGGGCAGCGTCTCTGGAGTCTTATCTCCGGCACGCCAGAGTTTCACAGGTCTTTAAAGACCATTTGCATATTTACCTACCTTTGTAAACTGTTACCCTGGCTTCGTTTTTTTGTTCCTGGTTCCAGTACCCCATGGTTCCCCCCCTCTGCCTATTCCTTATATTTGCATTTTACATTTACTGCCATAGTGCGAGAATGCATTTAATGAAAAGGAATATAAAGTAGGGTTACCAATAGAAAAATTCCAGACATTTGTTGTTTAAAGAGCCTGAAAGGCCTCGTCTTGACACTAAATAGGGTTATAAATAAAATAGTATGTATTTCATTTGTATGTGACTTTTCTGTCTTTGTTCCCTTTAATTATCAGTCATGGATCATTCAGGCAGTCGTAGAACACAATTAAAAATGCTTTCTATTTATATTTGCTGTTCCAAGTATGTACAGATAAGTGCTGAAAATAGGCTTTAGGTGGCTGCTTATTTTTGTACCGTCTGGGACATCAATATAATGAGCTGGCAACCCTAATCACAAGACTGGAAGTTTGTTGCAGGTTGAGCACAATATTAATTTCCTCCACCCTCGCCAACGCCAGCCCTCAATAACATGCGGAGTTACTTCAAATGTCTGGGAATGCACCATGCATTCAAACAACTCACTCCTCATTCTCTCCCTTCACTTTCACACTCACAGCGATCACAATGTACTCAATTCAATTCTTCATCTTTATTCGGTCAAAAAAATATATTAGACCATAAAAGCACATTTGGCAATGACAAGCACATATAGTAATAAAACAATACATTTTCAATCCTATTTCATTAATATTTCGTTATCACTAAAATTTACACATAATATTTAAAGGAGTACTAAAAAATTAAAGATCTTGTATCGTATATAGAACCAGTTCATTCAGTGTCCTACCAAGTATTCATCTATACCATGTGTTGACTTATGTCCATTAAAAGGAAAGTTCTAACAATGTAAACATATTAGAAAATACGGGAAGGTAAAAACCTCATATCTGGGTCCGCCATACAATCCTATTTTCGTTAGTTTACCATACTAATCCTTTATGGGTTCCAGAGTAGCGTGCTACTCGCCAATAAAGTGTCTTAACACCCCATCAGGGTTACAAGCGCTATATAAATGCAAATCTTTTCCCTTTCTACCCTTTCTACCCTCCCCAACCCTTCTCAATCCAAATAACTGACTAACATATCCACCACTAAAATTACTTTCATGTTTCACCATACTAATTCAACACTAATACTTATGGGTTCCAGAGTAGCGTGCTACTTGCGCTTCAAAACCCCATCAGGGGTAGCAAGCGCTATATAAATACAAACCTCTTTCCCTCTTCTATCCCGCCACCTACCCTTCTCTATCCAAATAACTGAATAACATATCCACTACTCAAATTACTTCATATTTTACTATACTAATTTTCAACACTAATCCTTAATGGGTTCCGGAGTGGCGTGCTACTCGCCAGAAAAGCGCTTCAACACCCATCAGGGGTAACAAGTGCTATATGAATGCAAACCTTTCTTCCCTTTTATCCCTCCGCTATCCTTCTCACTCCAAATAACTGACTAATATCCACCACTGAAACTACTTTCATATTTCACCATATTAATTCACCACTAATCCTTTATGGGCTTCCGGAGTAGCGTGCTTCAACACCCCATCAGGGGTAACAAGCGCTATATAAATACAAACCTTTTTTCCTCCTCTATCCTTCTGCTATCATTCCAAATAACTGACTAACCTATCCACCACTTAAAATGTACTTGCATGTTTCACTATACTAATTCAACACTAATCCTCTCTGGGTCCCGGAGTAGCGTGCTACTCGCCGAAAAAGCGCTTCGACGCCTCGTCAGGGGTAGTAAGCGCTATATAAATGCAATTACAATACAATAGTATGTGTTGCTAAAATTATATATATAAAAAACAGTAATAAAAGTGACACATAACTAATCAAATTACTCGCAAGGCTCTTTAGCAGCTATTTCCCCGAGTATCTATATCCTCTAACAATAGGGTCTTCCTTGCATAACACACACTACAAAAAAAAGATGACATTCTTTACACAGATATCTACTGGGGGCAGAGACTGCAGAAAAAGGTATGCAGGGTGACATTGAGTGAATCCACAATGTTTTAAAAAGCTTACTATATAGAATTTCCTCCACTTTTTATAAAAATTTACAAAAGAATACCACGTGCATTGTAGTCTGTGTTGAAACATTATCACAAGGGCATTTTGACAAGTTAGAGGACCAATTATTTTGTTCAGGGAAAGTGACCAAACGGTGAAAAGTATCCAATCTAAAAAGAGTTAATATATACCTATGTTTTTGATAAGGTACAGAACTAAGGTATAATTGCATATCGTAACTTGTTAAAATGAGCTGGTTCCTTAAAACAGTTGGCTTTAACAATTCTACGGAGATCCTAACACTCTCTAGATGCGTTCGCAATCAGCCTTCAAATCTTTCCTACTTAATTCTGCCAGACATTCGGGACTAGTGAAATATTCAGGGTGCCCCAGATCCAGGGCCGGACTGGGAAACGAAACCGGCCCTGGCAAACAGCTAGGCCGATCCCCCTGGGGGTGAGAAGGGGGCTGCGGTCGAGCTGTTTGATACGGCCGTTTTTGTTACAGGGGGCCGATATTGCCGGCCGCCGGTAACAAAAACGGCCCCCCCAGGGCCTAAAAACAGCCCCCTCCCTGGCGGCCTACCGGGGAAACGCCTGGTGCCCGCAATGGCCAGTCCGGCCCTGCCCAGATCCTGACAGAAACATTCTATATATCTCACCCATGGGATGCGCGAGTAAAGGGTTGACCTTAGGCAATCCCTGATCACGAGCTGGTTTAAAGCAGTGTGCTCTGATGTCCATACCTTGTGCCACAGCAGAATTGGTTGGATTCTAATTTGATCAACAAGAAAAGATACCCCTAACTCTGCGTGACACTGTACTCACACTGATCGCCATGCACTCGCACCATTCACCCGCTCACCCTGCACTCACAGTGACCACACTGCACTTATGCCACTCACCATGAACTCACACCGTTCTCCCTCCACTTACCCTGCCGTCACATGAGCACACCGCTCACTGCACTCACAGTGATCACTCTGCACTTGCGCTGTTCACCCTGTATCTCACCCTGCAGTCACACGAGCACACTACTCACCCTGCACTCATGTGACACTTCACTCACCTGTCCCCCTCACTGCTCACTCTGCAATCTCACTCAAACAAGCCTATCACTAACCATACATTCATTCATTCGTCCCACTCGGCACTTACATCCGCACCCAAATTCATATGGTCACCTCACTCACCCTGCGGTCACTCCTCTCACCCTGTCACATCGCTCACCGTGCACTCACATGGGCACTCCTGTCACCCACACAGCGCAGAGGGTTAATGTGCCTGCTCCAAAGAACGTGTACCATGCAGATCACAGAACAAAGTGTGAGTAAACTATGGGTAGCCTTATAAAAAAAAATTATGTTTGTCAGAAAGGAGCTATAGAGAGATGAGGTGCATTGTTGGTGAGTGGTAGTGAGGGAATTCATGGAGAAGGAGGAAATGGGGGAGGGGGAGCCAAAAAAGACTGTTGCACCATGCCGACCAATGTTAGGGCCAACCCTAGTCTTAGCCTCCCCCCTCCCCTCCCCGAAGTTCGGGTCTAGTTGCGACCCTGGTCCCCACCTTTGCAGAATATTAAACATAAAGAAATGACTGGTCATTTTTCCTGAGAAAGGAGGCAATCCTGGTGAAAAAAATAGCTCACTGGGTGCGTCGGCGGCTATTTCCAGGATTAGGAAGGAGAGCACGTTGCATCTCTGGAAAAATTATTATGGTGCTAAATGCGCATTCTTTGTGGTTTCTTACCCGGATCACAAAACAAGAGACAGTTAATTGGGTCAATATGATACCGACCGTCGTGTCCTATCTGTGGCAGGGTTTGCGGTTCCAAGGGAACCCTTCTTCACATGTTGCAGCGATGCCCACCCACAGGTGTTATTCCGGAATAATTTCAGGGACGCCAGGAGTGTGGTAACAAAATACAGTACTTGGTGTACACTGGACGCAAGTAGTTGTGGCTTTAGAAAATGGAACGTTAAGCTAGAAGACAATTACAAACATTAGGTTCGAGGAATGTATAACCTGAGAAACCAATAAATGCAAAGCTTCGTGTCTACTATTATTGGGCACAAAAAAAAAAAAAACCTCTTTACTAGCTAACACCAGCAACAATGTACTAAACAAAATTAATCTTTAAAATAAAGATTGCCCCTGTACGACTTAAGTATTGTTCAAGCCAACACGTCTAGTGTTAATAGTAAAAAATAAATAACGTAAAAATAAAAAAGGCAGACACATAAGAGACGCAGAAAGAGACTGCAGGTATGCACAAAGGCTCGTAGTCTAGGTTTGGATGCATTAGCACATTACAACCAGACTGGTGGGTATTGCATTGTTTGCTATCAGCGCGCCTGGGGGCCCCCAGATTTTTACCATTTCTGCTTTAGCATGGGGAGGGTGAATTAAGGTCAGGATTTTGAAAGGAGTGAAGGTGTGCTCTGACCAATCCAACATGGCAGGATCAAAGATTTGTATGTGGTGTTTCTTTATGAAAATCAGGTCCAGGGAAGAGCAATTATTGTGGCAAGAGAAGGTACAATGCTGTAGTAGGTTGTTGTCCAATGGGGAGAGAGCGAAGGTGTGCGTGTTCTATTTTTCGGAGGAAAGTAAGATCATCCAGCAAAATCTGATCACAATTGGAGGTGAGCTAACCAGTCCTACCATCAAGGAAGCCATTAAAGTTCTTGTTTGTGAGCCGACAAATGTGTTTGGCCTCAGTGGTTTAGGTGTCATGGTTTTAAATGTACACAGTATAGCACTGGAATGAGGAAGAGTGCAGCGAGAGTTTGCATTTAAGAGACAATTCTAATATACCCACCTCCCCCCAATTGAGAGAGAGCACCCTTATGCGGTGCACAATACCAAAATTATGTACATACTCATGAACAGAACACTTTTTAGCAGCAACGCGGGCCAAAGCCATTTGAGAAAAATTCAATGTCAAAAGGTATTTTCCTTTTGGCACCAATCAACGTATAATGCGGCACCGCCGGCCAGTGTTGTGAAGCACAGGCAGTCTGCACATGATCACTCCCACTCACACATACACACTCACTCAGCAACACTACGCGGTGAGACAGGTATTAGCCAGTCTGTGCGACACGCCCTCAGACACATATACGCACTCAGCTCCCTAATGCGGTGCCACTGGTACCAAGCAGGTAAATGGTTCACTCTCTGCAGACTCCGTGGCCCAAGCCTCCCTCCACCCTTAAGTTCTCCTCGATTGTCCTATAACCCTGGATGGAAGATAACTAGCCCCGCCTTCCAGACACTGGGCCACACACAGCCAAAGTCAAATTTAGTCTGGGTCCTTGGGAAGCAGGCGGGAATATGTAACAGTTTTAATTAGGAGGCAGGTGTAAACAAGGTAGAAGTTAGCAGCCATTCTGGAAGTTCACCCATAGCTCTCAAAACACAAAAGGAGTCACAGTCTCTTAACCCACTTCTGAACTGTCTCGGAAGCATTTCTTCAACCTAGTCAGTCAATCTCTCTTGCCATTCCCTGGCACCAAAAGGTCTTCAGGAGGGGTCTGGTGTATAGAGGGTAGTTGGTCTGCCGCGATGAGGGTCAACAAGGGAACAACCGATGAATGGGAGTAACACACGGGAGTCTCTCTGTAGGAGGAGACGCTCCGATCGGTACACGATGATCCGGATTGCGCCCAGGCAATACAAGCACAGCGGCTGGTGTTCGTAGAGACAAGTCGCAACAGACACTTCAGATTTCAAACATGAGTTGCAAATTCTGCACCTCCCTGGTAACGAGGCACAATGGCCGGTGCACGTTCAGTTAGGTTGCACCAGGCAATTCCGGTCACACACCCAGCGAAGAGTTGCAATTCCGCACCTCTCTGGAAATTAGGCGCAATGTTTGGTGCATGATGATACAGGTTGCACCAGGCCAGTCCGGTAACACAGAAACAGGCACAGCAGGTAGAATGAGACACTACTCTGGGTACACCCCCACCTCGGAGGGTCGAACCCTGTGAATCGGACACCACACGCAATGAGCATCCATTCAGGGTGTCGCACGAGAGAAATGCAGCACACTCGACGAAACGGGACACGGAGGGTCGTGCAGTCGGTGTATCCACACACCACCACTAGACGCTTCAGAGTGTTGCGGTCCCCGCAGTACGGGAACCACACGCCTTAGATGCGGACAACATTTCTGGGGCTCAGCACTAGGCAATCCAGTCTCTAGACGCAAGTCTTAGGTCCACACTCACACCACGCTACCAGTTTGTATTTAGTGGCCGAGGTGGGCACTTGAAAGAGCAATTCTCTCCAGATGTCACAGGTAGATGGTATAGGTCCCTCGGTGGAGATTTTTGATGTCCCCGAGATCTCTGGGAGAACAGGAGGCCTGGGGTCGGGCCCTTGGAGAGCACACTTCAGCTGGTCCTCTGCCCAGGCCAGTCTCTATTGGGACAGTTATTCTCCATGTGCACAACAGAGCCTCTGACAATGTGCACCACGCAGTCTGGGTTCTCCGATCCCAAGTCCCCACTAGCATATCTCACCCCTTGCTGAAGGATGGCACCTGTGGTTATACTGTTGTGTGTCTTTGAAGTTCGGGGTTGTTTAGGGGGTTTTCCCTTTGAACCACAGATGTCTCCCCAAAATTGTAGGCCTGTCTGCCATGGGCCTTGGAATGTAGAGCCTAATCTTTAGTGGGGCCATGATCCGGCCCCTAGAGGCTAAGTGTCACAACCTCCATCTTAAATCTATCCCATTCAGCCTACGAACGGCAGAGGTCGACTTTCCCGTGGGATGCCCATGTTTTATGGCTGTCGATCTGGGAATGCACAGATGTGCTCCCCCTGACGTCCAGTAGAGCCAGACACCACAGTCCTCGAGACTCTGGGAGCATAGAAATGTCCATATTCTACAAGTGGCATTTCTAATAGAGTCATGCAAAATAAACCTTTACCAATGGAAACGGTTTGGCACTGCAAATCCATTGATATGAAACATCATGAGGCCGTTCCACTGCAATCCACCATTGCAGTGCGAAGTATTGTCAACCACTTCCCCATATTAACTTATGGGCAAAACAGGCCTCTTGGTAGTGAAAACACACAAACTTATTCCTCACTACCTGGGCGCATGTGAGCTATTGCGTACCCCGACTTGCGATGGCAAGAGGGACACATACTTCCCAGCACCAGTGGTGCCAGTACGCCCACCCGTGTCTGAACAGCAGACTGGACATGAGTTTAACCAATACGTGTGTCTTTGAGCACGCACGAACCTGCGTTGGCAGGCGCCACAAGCAATCACAGGCGCCATAAGTGCGGGTGCGCACTCACAGCAGCCTACACTGGCAAGCTACTCATGAGTTTACTCACAGTCGATGCCAGTGCACACCCACCGGTCTGCAATGGCAGACTAGCCTGTGTTTCATAATATAGAATCAGCGCCATTTCTCATAGGAAGGGTGCGTGTACTTTCACACCGTAGTTGCAGTGGGAAAGTGCCCAAAGCCCGGAGGCCACATAAGAGAATCAGCAAAACCCAGGTGGAAAAAGCAAAAAAGTTCAGGGAACCAATTCCTGACGAGTATCAGGTCCAACAAGCACAAATCAGATTTAATTGCAAGAGTCACATTTATGTGCAGAATAAGTAGGATGGTACTTAAGAGTTAAAAATCACATTCAGGGGCAAAAATCTTACTTGGTGCAGCATTATCAGGAGTGTGGAAACATTGTGTTGAGGTAAAAACACTTACCATGCAATACCACTTTTTGGAGCAAAAGCACATTAAGGTGCGCAAACATGCGCTATATTTCCCTTTGAGCAAATCACACACACAAAAAAAAAAAAGAAATCACACAATAAAACACAAAATGTAATAAGACGTTATCAAAATGGATGTAAAAAGTGTGCTACATCGGCAAAAGTGTGGGAAACTGTAGAAGCACAAAATGCATTTATGTGCCTAATCCCATTGTGGGGTGAAAAAGTGGGCAACCTTTTGATATCATAATTAGGTGCAAACCCATATTACAGTGCAAATCACATTAAGGTGCAATATCAGCAGGAATGTAAAAACATTTAGGAGCAAAAATATATTTAGGTGCAACATTGACAGGAGTGTTAAAACTCGGGGGGGGGGGGAGTAATCACACTTAAGTGCAAAAATCACATTTCAGTTTTAAATCAGGAGAGTGACAATTTCAGGTACAAAAACACTTCAAGCTTCCCGATTACGGAACGAACTTCCAGACAGCAATACCTGACCGCGGCCTGTTGCTCTGCTGCCTAAAACCCAGCAACGTTTTGGACTTGCTGAAGTTTATCTCCAAACAGACAAGTGTTTGTATTACTGACGCAATCCATCTGCAATTTAAGCAAGTTAAACGGACACAAAACGCGAACACTTCAGCTTGCCTTGTGAATGAACCAGACATTTGATTCAGACACAACCCATTGTGCAGCATCAGCAGGTGTGTGGTAATACCTCTAGGCAATGTTCTTCCATTACAGTGCATAGATCATTTCCTTTACTGACCATGTACTGTACTGAAAAGCACTCTTTAGGCATAAGAACGAACTCACCAAACAGCCAATAACCAGCAGTGTAACTAAACTACTCTTAAGGTCGGACACAAAAAGGTGAATGACGTTTTTTTCAAGCAGTGGCTGATGGGGACTGACCCAAATCGACCAGTGGCTGAAAGGGGTCGACCCAAAGGCCTTTGGTGTGTATTTCTGGTGTGTCAAACAAGAGCTCTGGCTATCTCTTGCCAGTCCTAAAAACATAAAATCTTCAAAGGGTAAAGAGGGGAGGACTGTGGGAGCATGGAATCTCATTAAATGAGCTTAAAACACGTTTTTTTGTAAACTTTATTTGCTAAACTTATCACAAGCAATACTCATCGAAAATAAAAGTGAGCAACATAACAGTTAATCAGGGTTGAGGGTCAAGGTTCGTGTCGTAGCGCAAGGATAAGTTAGGGTCTAGTTTTTTAAGTTGCTTCACTATCAGAGTTAGAGTAGGACTAACGTCATGGTATGGGTGAAAAGATTAGGGTCAAGAATAGGGCTGAGGTCAGGGTTGGTCCTGGAGTTTGGGAAGTGGCAAGAAAAATGTAAAGAAATTTAGGGTTAGAGTAAGTAGAAGAGTAAGTAAAGATCAGTGTTAGGGTATGGGTCAGAACAAAAAAAGTGATGGCGAGCTTTAGATTCAGTGCCAGGCTAGCCGGAGTCCGTGAGAGAGAAGAGGTCGGGGTTAGTTTTAGGACAAAGAGAGAGTGAGGGAGATTTAAGGTTGGAGTAAGAGAAAGTGTAAGGGCTAGAATCAGTGCTAAATTCAGGGCCGGGATAGTGTCCGTGTGAGGCTAGTGCCCGGCTAAAGTCAGTGAAAGGGAAGGCGTAGGGTTTAGGGTCATGACAAAGAGAAAGTGAGGGAGGAAGGAAGATTTAAAGTTAGAGTAAGAGAAGTGTGAGGGCTAAGATCAGCGCTGAAGTCGGGCCAGGATAGTGTCAGTGTCAGTGCCAGGCCAGTGTCCGGCTGGAGTCGGTGAAAGTGAAGGCGTAGGGTTTAGAGTCAGGGCCAGAAAAGAGAGTGAGAGAGAGGAAGGAAGATTTAAGGTTGGAGTAAGAAAAAGCGTGAGGGCTAGAAGGGAGAGGGGCAGGATTGGGCTAGTGTCAGTACTAGGCTAGAGTCAGGGTATAGTCTGTGAAAGAGAACCTGCAGGGCTAGAGAGGGAGTAAATGTTAAGGTTAAAGTCAGGGATAGTTTACACCTTTTTTTTTTTTTTTAAAGAAAAAACAAGGTTAACCAAACAAATCAATCTCTTTGTCGTGAGAGGTGGGTGTTGATTCTGCGTGGACCTCAAACCAAATCTGAAGGGATACAGACAGACGCACGAATGGGCCTGATCTGAATGATCAATAGTGGGTTATTAATAGAATGAAGTACAATGTGATACCTGTGGCCAATGTGATACCTGTGGCCAGGGAGAGGGGGCTTCAGAGCTTACATTGGCAAAACAAACACTGCTTCACTCTCCATAGTAAAAGAGTCCTTCTGTGCCGTGAAGCGGCTCTTGGGAGGCCTAGGCGCTATACAAATCACCTGTGACTTTAAATCAAACTTTTTAAGAGTGTGTTTCTATCCATTTGATGTAGCCTAAACTTGGCTTGTAAGTGGCAACAGAGCGCTTCGTAGAAAACATTTTTATTATGGCAGCAGGAACTAAGACACGAGATGTTTTATGCATAGATAGAGCATTAGGATGTGTACGTCCGTATAGGGAAAGGGATATCAGTCTGAAGGCGAACTAAAAGCAAACAAAATATGCTGGGGAGGAGATACGGACAGAAATGTATAGGTTTTTTCCTTTATGCTTCTACTTTGCAAATATTTACCATCTGGGGTGGGAGATAAAGTGATTTACCCAGAAATCGCTCAATCCTGGGTAAATTGCAGAAGGTAGGATTACAATTTCCAGGAAGCCGGGTGGGCACTTTAGCCCTGGGACCACACAGCACTCAAGTTTCCTGGATCCGTGCGAGTTCCTCTACCAGGCCAGGATTTTTCTTCGAATTCTGGGGCTTGTAGTCCTGTTTATACAGTTTACATAATCTGTGCTACACGTACCAGAAAGCTAATACTAAGTACTGACGGAGTTAAGTTACTCAAACGTGAAACTCGAGCGCGTGGGACCACAGCTGGAACCTGCGGCCAAGGGAGCCATTTTAAAGCAACATGGCAGTCGTGCTGGCACCTTCAGGGGTGAATACACTCGGTTTGCGCTGGCACGTGACGTCACCGAGATAAGCACACCCTAGTGGCGGTATATCAAAGCAGCGGGCCCTTCTCTCCCCCGGGGTGGAGACTCGTTGCCGCTGGCATAACACACCCTAGTGGCGGTATATCAAAGCAGCGGGCCCTTCTCTCCCCGGGGTGTAGACTCGTTGCCGCTGCCATGTGCCACCAGACTGGGGCAGTGCACACGAAGGTACAGCCTGGATTTTACAAGTAGCGGGAGAGGCGTGTGAAGCATGTACAGTGCAGGCATGCTTCTGGGAGGAGGCTCCAGTTACTGGCAAGCGCGTGGTGTAGGCGGGTGCCTTGCCAGGCCTGCCAGCCAGAGTGCAACAGTGCACCGACTCCCAACACAAATACACATGCGACGCAGCGACTAGACGATGGCGCTCCCACACGAGGCACCCGCTATCGGCCCTGTACAAAAGTCCCGCTCTCCGACTACGACCCCAGACTGGCCGGACACCTCTCAAAGAGAAAGAACGTGCCTCCTGTGGTGCGCTTTGTAACGCACCGGTATGGCACTGGGCATGTGCGTCTGAAGCTGAACGATGCGTGCAACTAGCTATTCTAAAGCTGTTCTGGGCGCTCATGTCTAGTCTAGAGTGAACTCTGGCTGGGCTTCAGAGAATGAGGTATCTGCCCCCTCTCCCCCTTGCTGGGTTTGGGCTACTTTTGGGCTATGATAAAGCCCAACATATGTAGTGGCTCCATTTTGGTTGCCAGTCACCATTTTATTGTGGTATCATGATGGCTGGAAGTAGTGGGTTTGGGCTACCTTTGGGCTATGAAGTAGCCCAACATATATAGGGGCTCCATTTTGGGTGCCAGTCACCATTTTATTGTGGTATCATGATGGCTGGAAGTAGTGGGTTTGGGCTACCTTTGGGCTATGAAGTAGCCCAACATATATATGGGCTCCATTTTGGGTGCCAGCCACCATTTTAGCGTGGAGGCACGGTGGCTGGCAACTATTTGCAGCTTTTGTCCCCCTTCCACTCGTCCCTTCCATTAGAGTTTCAAAAAGAACAAAGTTGAGGGGTTTTACTGATTCCCTCGTTTTCGGTCGTTTCCATTGGTACAGATGCACAAGGGGGGCTATGTGTTCGGTTGTCGCTTGATTCAGGTGCACTAACAGTTGGCTGGGAAGCTGCCATGATTTACATCAGTTTATTGTTTGTGAGGGCAGTTCAGGCTGAAGGGGAACAGGTAGGAAGCTCACGCCTGGAATACATAGGAAGTTAAAAGGTTAGGTAGGAAGTTCAATGAGGTTCAAAAGGGTAGTTGAGGTAGGAAAAGGGAACGATTTTTAGAGGTCCCACTCTCTGTGGAGTAGCTCTGATGCAGGTATGTTATTCAAGTTTGAAGATGTTACCGGGGAAGGGTTAATTTAGGGGTGGGGTGGTTTATCGTGAGTAAAGATGTATAGTGAGCAGGAGGGGCAGGGGAGGAGTGGTAGCACCCTCGTCAAGTGCGCAATGACTGCTTGGGCGGCCCTCTGGGGCCGGCCAAGCAGTCTTGCGCACTTTGCATGTTCTCCATGCAAACTGCATTACAGCCTGCGTGGAGAACATGCCCAAGCTCCCAGTCAGCGTCTGAGTGCCAAAACACGGCACTCAGACCAATCACAACGCGTCTAAGGCAGCATAGTGATTGGCTGACTGGGATCCTGGGTGTGCTTCCTGTTCAGGCCAGCAAGGGAGGACTACAGAGGAGAGACGCAGAGAGGAAGCAGCGAGAAGGTAAGTTTTTTTATTTGTTAATACCCGCCTCCTACCCGTGCTGGCCGCCGCTGATAGTGAGGCAATAGATTGTAAGGGAAAGGCCCAGGTTATATAGTAATGTGCACCTGTTTCAATAAAGGAGCCTTTTTCCACACAACCCTCGTGTCAGTGGTCTGTGCTGCCCTCTCTTCCCCAATCTTCTGTTAATTCAGGAGCTTTTTCACTGCTCTGACCATTTCATGGAAATACTATGACAGTCCGACCTCAGTAGCACGTATTGAGCATCACTCCATCTTGCCTCCGAATAGACAAGGCCAGGGTCACTGGAATTATGTGACACGGAGAGCCAAATTATGTGGCAGTGTTGACTAAATTATGCTGCAAGAAAAGCCAAATAGTGTGGCGTAATGCAGCAGATTGGTGGTGATATTACTTCATTATTTTGTCTTTTTTTGCTCGTGGTAACACAGTCTGGGAAAAGATTTCACCTCATTAGTACCAGCTTAACACCCAAAAACAGCAATATGCAACTGAAAGATGACCAGTCAAGTTTTGCCAAGAGCCTTTCCACTGCCTGGGAATGCATGTCGCCGCATTTAGTACCTTTTGATGCGTTTGAGCTAGACACAGTTTTTTGGTTAAAATCTGTAGATTGTGCAGCAAATTGATGTGGAAAACGCGGGAAATCCATAATTATGTGGAAAATGCAGTGATTGCAGTATCGCATATATCCAGCGGCCCTGGACAAGGGGCAGCATGAGAGTGAAATACTCCAAGACTGAAATGTAGACTGATGTCCTGCTTCTCGTGGCCAGGGCTTCCTGGTCTTGGGGAGCAAAGCTGCAGGCATCCATCGCCCCTGGGGTGTGCAGGTGGGCGGCAGGGACACCTACTCAGCGCATCACAAGTCTTGTTGCAGAGAGGTCCCCCATCCACTGCATCACCGAGTACCAAAGGGACCCTCGTCCAGCTCTGCATCTCAAGTGGTCCAGAGAGACCCAGATCACGTCCTCGTGGAAGATGGGCCACCCCAACTCACCTTTCATTGCAAGCGGTTGGGCGGACTTCATCCCAGTTTCTCACCACACGTATTCCAGAGGAGCCATCACCCACATCTTCATCAGAGGTGGTTCAGTAGGACTTCTAGCCAACTCTTCATCAAAGGATGTTACTCATTCCACCTCATCACAGGAGCGTCAGAGGCCCTCGCCCACCTCAACATCAAGGGTGGTCGGAACACAGATTACCTCCTCGTGGAATAGGGGCCCTTCCCACCTCTTCATCACAGTTGTCCATCAGGACCCAGACAGGTCACCTCTTCACAGGTGGACCAGTAGAACCCTTACTCACCTCTCCATGACAGGTTGTTGGGCAGACTTCACTGCTAATCCTAATGGCAGGAGTCCCTGGGAGTGAGGCATGGAGGGGTTGTCTACCTCTTCCTAACAGGAGGTCCAAGGGGACACAGATTATGTCCTTGTGGAAGGGCGACTCTCACACATCTCTTCATCACAAAAGATCTGCCAGGATCTAGACCGTCATGCCTTCAGATATATGGGCCAGTAGGTCCTCCCCACCACTTCATCACAGGTGGTCCGAAGAGACACAGATCGCCTCCTCATGGATGCAGGAACCCCAGCCATCTCTTCATCAGACGGTCTATCAAGACCCAGACTTGTCATCTCTTCACAGGTTGGCCAGGAGAGCCCTCACTCACTTCTTCATCACAGATTTTTGAGCGGGAACTCATTTTACCTCCCCATCACAGGAGTCCAGATGGATCTCCTCCCACACAGGTGGAGCATTAGGACTCCCAGCCACCTCTTCATCACGGGTTGTTAAAAAAGGCCCTCATCCCACCTCCTAGTCACAAGAGTCCAGACACCCTTTCCATCCGCTTCATCACAGGTGGATCAGGAGATTTCCAACCCACCTCTTCATCACAGGCGGACCAGTGATCCCCACCCACCTCGTCATCACTGGTTGTTGGGTGCGCCTAATGCCATGGCTCACAGAAAGACCCTCGTGACCTCCTTATCAAAGGTGACCCAAACTAGAGTTGCCACCTAACTCTGCTATTACAGATACTGATTCCAGTCCTGAGATTTTGTGTGACAACCACAACCTAAGGCATTCTGGGTGTTGTAGACTTTTATTTAATTCAACACGATGACGTGGAGTGAGGAAACAACCCAGAACCCAGCTCAGCCCCTTACCACAGGTGTCCCTGCAGTAACCAACCCATCTCATCTTCATAGATGTCGTCCCTGAGGAGTCGCTCCACATCACCAGAGGAGTCGCTCAAGATCATCACAGGTGACCAAACGTGGATTAGTGGCATTCCAACCTACCCCTATCACAGTAGGGCCAGCAGGACCCGAAACAATTCCCTCATCATAGGGAGTCCATCTCCATCACAGGTGAAGCAGAGGCCCCCTTCTTCTGCAAAGCCCAGCACCAAGAAGTCGTTAGGTGTGAAGGGTGCGCTCTGTAAAGGATCGCGCTCAGCAATCAACACGTTCAACCTAGACAAAATAAATCGATTTGCCGACCCCGTGGACTTACCGGGCTTCGCCGCTTCAGTGTGACGTTCTTCCAGAGCAGGAGGTGCAGCTGGTGCAGGAACCCCATGTTCACGCCGTCTGCTCAGCTTCTCATAACCGGTATCTCCCGATACCCGACCGTCGCTGCTGCCCACTTCACAGATGCTCTGCCGTTGTAGCAATGCCTCACCAAAGGCACGATACCGAAGAATACCGGCAGAGAAAAGCTCGGGTGAACGCCGTGGGAACACAGCCCGGGCTCCCCACAGTGGTAGCAAAGCCTGGCTCACCCCAGAGGGGGCAGAGCCCGGGTTATCCTCCGAGGGACCGCAGCCAGGGTCAATATGGGACAACTGCTTCCATTACTTACAGTTTCCGAGGCTGATGGGGGTCAGTACTAGTGGTTGTAGTAGAGAGGGGCAGCCCACCCTAGGCTCGGCCGATCCGGTACCTCCATCCACCCAGCGGGGGCATGTCTCAGATGGCCCGGCGCTGGCTCTCGCTGCAGGCTGGAGTAAACAGCAGCCTGTCTCAGGAGCAGACGGACAGGAACTGCCCGGACACGAGGATCAGGGCGCCAAGGCCCCGGGGTGTCTTGCCGAGGTACGCTGGAACCCCATCAGGTGCACCCGCGAGTCTCCCGCTTCCTTCCTCGCCGCGGCTCTGATCAGCTATACCGCCGATGTTCTCGCCTCGTCTCCGGCTGGAAACCTCTCCTCCTCCTTGCCTGCTGCTGCATTGAATTACATCCCTCCCCGGCGCTCTGTCACTGCTGGTGGCTCGGACCCGCCCCCTCTTAAAGCGCCCGCACTGCCCACCTGTCTCATCTCACTGCATCGAACCCGCCCCTAGCCCTAACCCTGGCTGTCAGAGATCCGGCCTCAGGCAAGGTGGGAGCCTGTCACAGAGCATCCGGCACCCAGTCTGACTATCATTCTGATGCTTTCACTAAACCCTTTACAGCTCCAGTGCTACACAAATCAGAATCCATCTTACACGCGAGGACTTGAATTCTTGCAAGTAGCATCCAGTGCATGATGGTTCCCGTGGAACTAGACGGGTTTCCCGCCACTGTTTATCAGTTTAGAGATCGCGTTATCCCACGTCAGGAGCAGCTCACCCGCTTAGGTCCTTCATTTGCATTCTGGTACTTGTAGTTCTGTTCTTCTCGGTATAAATCTAGCCTTCCAGGTGCGAACGAAAACAGGTGAGAGGGCGAGATACTTATGGCTGGCCTAGCACCAGGGCCCAAGTCATAAAAAAAGTAGTGGGGGGACTAACCAAGCCAGGTAGTATGCAAGTCAAAACATGACGCATGCCTGTAGCGCGGCGGGCCCACGTGGGTGAAGGCCGCAGCAGCGCTAGAATAAGGTGCGCCACACTGATGGATATTTGCTGGCTGGAAGACCCCGAACGGTCTTCTGGCCGTTTATTTATCCCCTCGGGTCGAGCCCGCCCCGAGGGGTGCATGGATGCGTGTGTATGCGATACATTGTTTAGGAGAGCCCGGGTGGCTCTCTACATCCCTCCTTTCTTTTAGTGACTTGCGACCAGGTCCTTCACGTTCACGGAGAGGTGTACACAAAGTCTTTCAATCTTTGACTCGGCGCAGGGCTCGGCCGGAGACCATACTTCTGGCTCCGGGAGCTGGAACTGCCCACTGCGCTGGATGGGGTATTCGGGGGTGACTCGGTCACCTCGTCCTGACGGGTTTGACCAGCCACGGGGACATCCTCTTCGCTCTCCACTCGCGAGCCCCTCGGCGACGGACCCAGCGGTCCTGGCGAGACAGGTGGGGAGAGACTTGGGGTGTCCTCTGGATATTCCGACCCTTCTTGGCCAGAATTGTTCTCGCAAATCTTCTTGAAACTAGACACATTTCTCGTGACGGACTGCTGCCCGCGCTGGGCCGTGACCATGGTCCCTTGAATACCAACTACCATCCACCCTTCCGGCTCGTAGGGTGTCCTGAACTTCCAGCCTGGATGCCTGTCCTTGACCACCACACGATCCCCCACTTTTAGCTGTGGCTCTTGTGCCCGGCGGGCCTCACTGGCCTTGAGGTTGGTCATTGTCCTTCTTGCCTGAACTGCTTCGTTGTCTCGTTCCGGGGGCTCCCACGTTGGGTCTGTCGGGATGCTGTCTCGCGGGGGCCGCTTGAAAAGCAAGTGGGAGGGGGCGCATTTGGTAGTGCTGTGTGATGTCTGTCGATAGGCGCCAAGGAATTGGTCCAGTGCCGCTTCTGCATCTTCTCCTTGGTCTACGGCAATGCGTAGTGCTCGGTTGAGCGTTCGCATCAGACGCTCCACCTCCCCGTTGGCTTGAGGCCACAACGGGGTGATCTTTCGGTGATGAATCGATTTACTTTCGAGGTATTCTTGGAATTTCCGGCCCTGGAACGGGGGCCCATTGTCTGATCTGATTTCCTCGGGCAGACCCATCAGCGCGAATGTCTTGTCCAAAACTCTCTTCACGTGTGTGAATGCCGTCGACGCCACCACCTCCACAACAGGGAACTTCGAGAAGGAGTCGACCATTACCAGCATGTTGCGTCCATCGGGGAAACTTCCGAAGTCAAGGCTGACTTTGGCCCCGGGGGTCTCACTGGGTTCTTCGGTGATCACCGGCGCCAGATCTCCCCCTGTGATGGTGCAGGCATGGCACTGTCTCGCCATTTCTTCCACCATGGAATCCATTGCCGTAAACCAGACTTTGTTCCTCAGCCTGGCCTTTGTCTTGGCCATCCCCTGGTGTCCAACATGCGCCAGCAGGAGTATCCGTCTCTGCAGCCTTTCCGGAATCACAATCACATGTCCTCTCAGGATGACTCCCTGCTCACCTACGCTAAGTTTGTGGCGCACTTGCCAGATTTGTTGTCGAACGTGGCTGACTTCTGCCCTGAGAGCTCGGGTCCCATCCATGAAATGTGCCCAGCCGTTGCTCAACAGTGCGGTTTTGACCCGGGACAGTGTCTCATCTTCAGTAGTGGCACGGCCGATTTCCTCCAGTGTCATGGCCGTGGAGCACGCTCGTTGCGAGACCATCTTCACGAAGGCCTCTGGAGTGGGATGCATCCGCTGATGATTCTTGAGGCGACATGGATTCTGGGTGGCGTGACAGGTAGTCTGCCGGGTTGTGGGCCCCAGGACGAAAAATTACCTTGAAATTGTAGGACTGCAGCTGCACCGCCCATCGCTCTATCCTCGGGGGTGCCAGCCTGGACGACCCTGCAAAGAGCGGGAGTAGGGGTTTGTGGTCGGTTACAACTTGGAATTCTTGGCCGCACAGGTATAAGTGAAAATGTTGACACGCCCATTTTATCGCCAGGGCCTCCCTCTCGATTTGGGCATACCTTGTTTCAGTGTCTGTGAGGGCCTTACTGGCGTATGCTACCGGCCTCCAGGCTTCTGGGCTGTGCTCCTGGAGAAGGACCGCTCCGAGGCCAACTGGCTAGCTTCGACGATCAGTTCAGTACGCCGCCCTGGATGGAAGTAAGCCATTACCATCTTGTCCAGCAGCGCTGCCTTGATGTTGTTGAATGCAGTATTGGCGGCCACAGTCCACTCCCACTTGTGGTCATTGCGTGTGAGAGTACGGAGCGGTTCTGACAGGGCAGCGAGATTCGAATGAATCTTCCACAGTATGTGGCCATGCCAAGAAAGCTTCTCACTTCCGCGGGGTTCTTCGGTGTGCTGGCTGCTCGGATGGCTGCGGCCTTCTTGGGATCCACTTGTAGTCCTTCTCTGGTGAAGGTGTACCCGAAGAAATCGGCGGATTCCTGGTAGAACGAGCACTTCGACTTGTGAAGGGTTAGCCCGCAGTCTTCCAGTCTCTTCAGGGTGGCCCGGAGGTGAGTGTGGTGATCTTCTAGGGTATCCGAGAACACCAGGATGTCGTCACTGAGGTTAATTACGCCCTGCAGACCTGACAGTGCTTCCCTGATGGCGTTTTGGAAGACTTCGGCTGCCGACGACACCCCAAAGCTGAGCCTCTTGTACCTCCGGAGGCCAACGTGCGTCGAGAATGTAGTGATGTATCTACTCTCGGGTTCAAGCTCTAACTGGTGGTATCCCGCGTTTAAATCCAGTTTTGAGAACCACTTGGCCCCGTTCAGGTCTGCCACTATGTCGTCCATGGTGGGCGTAATGTGGCGTTCTCTCTTGACTGCCATGTTGGGTAGCCTCATGTCCACACAGAGCCAGATGGCTCCGGGCTGCTTGGGTTTGGGAGCCACGACCAGCGGGGACACCCACGGGGTGGGGCCAGAGACCTTTTCGATCACGTCGAGATCCTCAAGCTTCTTCAGCTCTTCCTCCACCTGCGTGCGGAGATTGAACGGCACTCTCCGATGCCTTAGGGCGACCGGTCTCACTGTGGGGTCGATGTGGAGTTTGAATCTCTTCCCCTTGAGTTTTCCTAGCCCAGTGAACAGTGTTGGAAACTCCCTCAGAATGGCTTCGGCGTGGGAGTCATGGATCTGGTGGGCAAAGAAGACTAGCCCCAGGTCTTCAGCTGTATGGCAGCTGAGCAGCGTACCCTTCCTTCCTTCTGTGATGTGGAACCTGGTCTCCGTGGTATACTTTCCGCTGACAACTTTGGCGTGGATGACTCCTCGGAGGGGGAGTGGATCGTCCCTCCGTACGTGTAAATCCGAGCCTTTGAGGGCGCGAGCGGGGGCCATGGCGACAGACGGTCATACTGCTCCGAGTCCATCACATTGACAGAGGCACCTGTGTCGATGAGGGCCTGGACAGCCGTCCTTTCCACCGAGACGGAACACATTAGTGGTGGCCTTCGACGATTGTCGGTCCGGCTGTCATATGACACGACAAACACTTCATCGTCATCATCCTCGAGAGCAAGGCAGGGTTCCTGCTGCTGGATCTCCTTTGTCGATGGCGGGTCGTCGATGGAGACCTGGCGAAGGCGTTGCGACATGCCCCGCGGCCTCATAGGAGCCTGCCTGGACCGACCGCTGCGGCACACCTTGGCGAAGTGGTTGATCTTGCCGCAGCGGGAGCACGTCTTCCCTCTCGCCCCGCAGACAGCCGTCGCTGAGTGATCCTCACCACAGTAACCACATTGCCCTCCGGGCTGCGTTCTCGGTGCTTGGCGAGCTGTGTTGGGGCGCCGTTGGATTGCCTCGACCCTCTCCTCCTTGATGGGCACGTGCCTGGACGCATGTGGCGCTGCGACGGGCGTGTGTAGAGCGGCTTCCATTTCTTCAGCCCGAACATCCGACAGCTCGTGCGACCGGGCAAAGACGAGGATCTCGTCCAGCGAGATCCCGGGCTGACGAAGGATCAGCTTCCGCAGGAGTTTGGAACGGCATCCTAGGATGATTTGGCCTCGTATCTCTTCCCTATGATCCGGGAAGGTGCACGTGCTGGCCAGCCGGCGCAGCCGCGCGTAAAACATGTCAACAGACTCTGTGTCCGACTGCGACGCCCGTCTGAACTTGAACCTCTCGAAGTCGGGGTTAAGTTGGGGGTCAAAGTGCCTGTTGAGAGCGGCGACCGCTGCTTCGTAGTCGTCGTCATTACCTATGTTGAGGAGCGTTTCAAAGAGGTCATAAATTTCTGAGCCTCCGTAGTAGATGAGTAGCGACCTTTTCACGGTGCCACCGGTCTCCCTGGTGCCTTTGAAGTAATGATTGAGCCGTCCGACCCACGCTTTCCATCGTGGCGCTGCCGTGGCGGGGTCTGAGGCTTCGCTGAAGGGTGGCAGTGGTGCGACGGCCGTGTGACCGTGCCCTGGGGGTGGTGCGTTGGCACCCGGGTCCGGGTTTCCTCCCCCGGCCTGCTGGCCAGCAGCGCCGTTCGGAGCTGGGTCGCCCATGGTGACTGTGAGGTTGCGCACAGGCGCGGTGGCGCCGTCTTAGCGCTAGGGGACCGCAAATGTGCCTGTGTGCCGGCACGGGGCCACGTGCGGCTGACTGGTCTGTGGGCCTTGACGTTGTGAGTGAGGTGCCTTCGCTCCTTGCGTCAACTGAGGCAGCCGGAGCCTCCCTGGTGAGTCGGTGTAAGAACCTTGACGACGAAGGACCCCAGTTGGAGCAGGTATGTAGCGCTGTTCCCCCTGTAAGACTGTCCTCTCTGATGCACCTTCTTGTTTGTTCCCTTTCCTTTCTTTTGTTTGTTTCTGACTAATAATTCTTTTCTTTATGCTTTTTCGATGCAGGTTGCAGGCAGCACATGGGGCAAGCGTGGGGACTAGGGGCCTGGCGCCAGACGAGGATTAGGGCCGGAGCAGAGGCCTGCAGGAAAAGTCGTCTCCCCACCCCCCCCCCCCGATGCTGCCGGTGCTGGGAGAATGTGGCTGCAGTACCGCAACTGGCCACAGCGCGGAGGACTCAGTGAGTCAGGTCACTCACCGCAGAAGGAGCCCGCGCCGCCGGCTGAACACGCTCCCGGTGCACGGGGAGACGCGTGGGCGGGCGCAGGGTGAAGCGGCAGGGTGGGCGAGCTGGTCCAAGTGGGCCTCAGTGGCGGCAGCGGCGATGTGCCGAGACACCGGGCAGGATCTCCGACCCACACAGGAACAGAGCGTCGCAGGTGGGCTCCTCAAGCTCCCAGATGACCGGAGGACAGGAGGCAGTGCACTCGTGCAGTGCGACCGGCCTCGTCGCCAATGTAGCGCGGCGGGGCCACGTGGGTGAAGGCCGCAGCAGTGCTAGAATAAGGTGCGCCACACTGATGGATATTTGCTGGCTGGAAGACCCAGAGCGGTCTTCTGGCCGTTTATTTATCCCCTCGGGTCGAGCCCGCCCCGAGGGGTGCATGGATGCGTGTGTATGCGATACATTGTTTAGGAGAGCCCGGGTGGCTCTCTACAATGCCATCACAGTGCATGATGTCACGACGCTTGACATTGCACGTGACATCACAGGAAGTGACATAACAAGAAGTGACATCAGATATTAAGACTTCACATGTGTTTATCAGGTATATCATGAGTACATTTAAGCGCATTATAACATTTAACAAATGAGATTTTGTGTTAGGGTTGTGCCAAAAAAGTGGCGCAATCTTGACGCAAAATCTGTGTCTCAACAATACTTTTTTTTAACCCTGCCACAAAGATTTTGGCAACAAGGAGAAGCATGGCAGTAGATCTGTTCTGCTTAATTGGTTGCAAAGTCTGCATTTTAAAATATTAGATTGGGTTAAGGCATCTGCTGTACAAGTGCCCAGTAAATTTCAGGGAATAGTAGTAGTGGTGAGATAACTCTGGAGGTTAATGCATTTGTGGGAGAGATCTGTGTTTTGTGAAGTCCCAGATTTGAATCAAAGTAGTATAGAAGGTTAATTTGTCTCCTGCTTTGCACATCATGTAACATGCAGATGACAGATATTTATTTTATGTAGATAGGTAAGTGGGTTACTGCTTTTAACACAGAGAACCTTTTGTTACCTGCAGTTCATAAATTGTAATCCTTCTAATATAGCACAGTGAGATATGGACTTGTGACTCCTACACCTTGTAACCCTGTCTCATGTCACTCATCTTGTACATTGATTTACACACTTACATGATTTATTGTCAATGTATAATGTGCATGTTTTGTAAAGAGCTCTGATACCCTGCATTGGGAAGCGTAGCGCTATAAAAGAAACAAAACAGTGCTATTGAAATTGTTATTTGTGTAAATACTGGGACAGACCAACACATCTGTCATTCTTACAGTGTATGCACTTATATGCAGGGACTGAACAAAGTCAAAAGCATGCCTCTCTTAAGTACCTATGAAGAGATAACAAGCTGTGTGCCTTTGTTTCCCCTCCCTTGCATTTCCTTTTAAGTGTGAGGTTCCAGTCAGCATATTCAAACAAAAGGAGGCCTGATGGCCCCTTTACTTCGGCCCAGCTGGAGGTGAAAAAAAAGCTCCCTCACCGCCTGCACGTTGCTGCTGGGAATGGAAAGCAGACAACCTACAGGCGCTGCTGAACGTGTCCCGGTGTCTGAAAATTACACCAGGACAAGTTCAACATACTTCTGTGGGGCTCAACTTTTTGGCTGGGTGGACAGCGTCCACCCCCTGAAAATAATGGGTGGACGCCATGTACCTGCGTGTACCCCCTATTTGTGCCCTGCCTAGCTCTGCTTGAGACCATGGTTGTTACTGCTGCTTGTCAATTAAATTCTGTCTTTATTCGATTTCAGCACATAGATCATAAAAGGTACACACATTACAAGTATTCTCATAGTTTAAAAAAGAAGAAACGTATACAAAGACACATCACATACAAAGACACATACAATAATAAAAAACATTAAAAGCATACCATAAAATTATACCTTACTTAAAATTCAGCACCATTAGGTATTACAATATTTTGTTTGGAAGCAGGGAGAGGGAAAAATAGTAAATAACGAGATATATAGCTCTAATAAACAACATTAAATCAATTAGAATGGCATACTTTTTCTCAATACTAAAATGCATTTCAAGGAAAACAATCAGATAAATTATATATATCATAATCGTTTTGCAACCAGCATGATAGCTTGTTAAAACATCATACTCTTTCTCAGTGCTAGAATGCATTAAAAAAAGCAGCCAACCTGATAACGTGTCATAATCGTTTTGTTGCTGGAGAAACAGCAGGACAGTTTTGCATTTAAAAAATGTGTATCTACGTAACAGGGGGAATCACATTTTTCTGGTATAGGGTAGGTAATAACTGGGAAAAAAACGAAATGCAATAAAGACTGAGGCAATTTCTCGTTGCATGGGCAAATACATATATCAGAAGAGGAGTATTGCCCTAGCGGGAAACATAACAACCAACGAATCGTACCCAATCTAAATCTAGTCAGCATTGTTTGTTCATAAACATTCTGTACAAAAAATAAATACTGTGCTGTCCCTTCTTTCATCTGAATTGCACAGTAATCTCTCACAGCTGGTTTTACCACTTCAACTGCCTCTCTGGATGCCTGTCTGTGCTTTAGAAAACAATCCTGAACCCAGATTTTGTCTTTTTTTACTTTTTTTACTTTTTCATCTTGATTCTCAAACATATGTTCACAGCCTAGGGACAAAAAAGTATCCCTAATGTACTTTAATCACTGAATTTTTACTCCATTTTCTCAGGATAGGCAGTCTCTTATAATTGCCGGGTTAAGCTCAGCTTAACTATTAAACCATAATGAGCACCAGAGAGACAGAGGGGCTGGATTAATAAGGTCTTGTACATAGTCCAACCCTAGTTCCTGGTGCAAGTAGAAGTGTGGGGTCAATAAGGGAACCCCCAGCAGGCGACAACAAAACCTGTTCTCCTCGACCTGGATCGCCCCAACCTCTCTGTAGCCCCAAATCCCCATGCCATATGTCACAGTTGGTATACACTTCCTTTTGTAAACTTCCAGAATTGAAGCAACAGGTTTTCTGCCAATACATGCAGCAAGGGAAAGGGTAATACCAACTTCATGGGAAAAACAAACTATCCTGCTTCTAAGGCGGGGGACCCCCAGCAGGCCTCGTCAAAATCCAGGCCAAGGTATGGAAAGGAGCTCACCCTACCCAGTTTCCTTCCTTCCATGCTTAAGGTGCGGGTTTTAGTGTTTCTGGGACCACACGTCATTGTAAAAGTCTTCGTAAAATTTGTCTCTTAGTCAAGCCCCATCATAAAGGTCACAAAGCTTGAAATTAGAATCCTGAGGCCGTTGGACGTCCTGGCAAGAAGTACCGCATCATCCGCATATAATAACGCGGGTATGGTCTTTTCCCCAACCCGGGGTATGCTTGCTCCAGCTGTATTCAGTACTCTTTACAGGTCATTGATATAAAGCAAGTACACATCCTTGGGGTACTCTTCATTTAACTTTAAATGGTGGTGTACACTCGCCGCAATTTCCATACCTAACCGAGGCCGAAAGATCCTGGTGAAGGAGTCTTAGAAAGGAGACCAAGTCCTCCTCTAGGCCCAAGGATACCAGGGTAGTCCACAATTTGGACCTGTTGTTGCAGTCGCACTTGACAGGTCCATAAATGCCAGGTGGATCGGGGCCCCCTTTACTATTTTATATTTAGCCATGATTAGATGTAAGTTGAGGCACTGTTCATTGTCCTGAGGCCCTTCCTGAAACCATATTGCAGTTGGGAAAGAACAGTATGCTCATTTATCCAGAAAAGGAGTCGCTCCAGAATTACTCTGCCAATTATCTTAGTTGTGGAGTCGAGCAGGGATATTGGTCGGTAACACCTAGGACCATGGGCATTACCCTTTTTGAAGATAGGAACAACGATAGACATGCGCCAAAATGATGGTACCCCCACCTGACAAACTGAATTAAATACACTGATAAGCACGGGGGTAAGGGGGGCCCAGAACCCTGGATCTTCTTTAAACAAGTCGAGAGGGACTCCATCTGGGCCCGGAGCCTTCTTGCAGGGACTGTTCTGAATGGCTTTAATTACCTTGTCAACACAAAATGGAGGTTACCTCTGAATGTATAATCAAACTGTCCCCCTTCGGGTAACACATCATCATCAATAGAATAAACAACAGAAAAATGATCTGTCCACGCTTCAGCAGTAATGTGGACAGTTACTTTATCTGGGAATGACACAGAGGATGAGCCAGCTCGCACTGTCTTCCAAAAAGCTTGTGGATCTTTTTCCTGGTAAGCAACAACAATACGTCTCTTTGTGTTTGCTTTGTTTGCCCTAAGTTGGCAGGGTATGCCCAGATGTGGGTCCCTTGCTCACTTTGCCACTGGATTCAAGCTAGCCTGGCTGGGGAGGGTGTTACCCCGAAACCGGTCCGAGGATGCTTGTTTCCGGTCCAGGGAAGACATGGCTTGGCAGTTCGGGCTGGACTGTTCCCATGAGGCACAGGGCCAAGACTGATTTGCTTATAGCTGTGTCTGAACTGGGGTGGCGAAGTGAGCTAAAGAATGATGATGGATTCAACCCAGATCTGTGACTGGGGGTGAGTGTCTGAAAAGTTTCAGCGTTACGTCCATCATCTCCTTGTGTTTGCTTTGTTCGCCCTAAGTTGACAGGGTGTGCCCAGACGTGGGTCCCTTTCTCACTTTGCCACTGGATTCAAGCTAACCTGGCTGAAGAGGGGTGTTACCCCGAAACCGGTCCCAGGATGCTTGTTTCCGGTCCAGGGAAGACGTGGCTTGGCAGTTCGGGCTGGACTGTTCCCATGAGGACAGGGCCAAGACTGATTTGCATATAGCTGTGTCTGAACTGGGGTGGCGAAGTGAGCTAAAGAATGATGATGGATTCAACCCAGATCTGTGACTGGGGGTGAGTGTCTGAAAAGTTTGCCCTAAGTTGGCAGGGTATTCCCAGACGTGGGTCCCTTGCTCATTTAGCCACTGGATTCAAGCTAGCCTGGCTGAAGAGGGGTGTTACCCCTAAACCGGTCCCAGGATGCCTGTGACTTGGGGTCAGTGTCTGAAAAGTTTCAGCGCTCCGTCCATCATCTCCTTGTGTTTGCTTTGTTTGCCCTAAGCAACAACAATAGCCTCCCATTTCTCATCCTTAAAAGCTGCCTTCTTCTTTTTTGTGCCAAAGTGTAAACTTTTCTACAAGCTGAAATTGTTCTCGGATCTCTTGGTACCAGCTTTATTAGCTACCCTGTTACCCTGTTATTAGCTACCCTACAATCTTTGTCAAACCAGGATTTATCTTGGGGGGGAGACCCTATCCACTGGTTTAGTCAAAATACCTTTAATACATGTTAAAAGTTTAACAAAACTATCTATTACAATTGAGGGTCCTTGCGAATCAATAATACAAGAGTTCACTAGATCCTTGCTATGGCTGGCAAACTGATTCATAGACAGTTTCATGTCAGCTGAGCGCCAAACCAACCTGCCCCCCTTCAATCCTTAGTAGTTAACAACTGGGTAGTCACTGTGGCTACCCTTTGTTGCTTAAAGGGAACCACCTTCTGCATGGCTAGCGGGTTGTACAGCCAATATTGACTTTAAACCATGAGGGTAAGGCTGGGAGGCTTGAAACACATATATCCGTCAAAAACAGCCTCTTTAACAACCCAGGTCTCCTGCATAAATATATTTTCCTGTATCATGTCCTTATATAGGCACAATTCGCCCTGCCCTTATATAGGCATAAAATCCCAGTCATTATTTAGGCATTAAACCGTGCACTCCAAATACAGGCATGGTCTCCGACATCCGTCCACCCTAACGTCACAACGAGTTCTTGAAGAACAGACCCTTAGGCTTCGGGAGTTTCCCTAGCACAGGACTATTGATTTCTTCAAGGACTCATCTATTATGCATGAACAGTTATACCTTAGGGGCTCATTCATGACGTCTTCTGCTGTCCGATTCACGTCAATGCTAACATTCTGAGGTACCTCTCAGGTATAAATATACCTTCCATAGCCCCTGTAAATCAGAGGAGACCTCGACTTCAGAGGAGCCCGTTTCCCGGCCTGACGCACTGAGAAGACGCTGTCATCCCTGCACGCAGAGAGTCCAGCTTCCAGTGATCTGACTTCCCTCGCGGGGTGTTGGAGTTCGAGTCTGGCAAGAGATTCCCACCTCTCTCATTCTTAAGGTATGGAGCTGACTAGAAACCTAGAGGGACTCTTGGCATACTAGGCATACTGGGCTTAACATACTCTTAGTATACCATAGTAAGGAATACTTCACCTACTTCATACCTCTCCCTACACCTAGGTTAGGTTAGGTACATTGGGGTAGAACTGGCTTAGAAACGCATCGTATGAGTACTCGCATTTTTAGTCTATGTTATTTATGTAAATGAATATCTACTAAAGATCATGCTAGCGCAGTATTATTTATTTCTACTGCTTACGCTGTACATTATTTATCTTGCATACTGTCTTGTGATCGTAACAGCACATATTACTTACACGAGAAACAAGACTGTTCAATAAATCTTTTATTGAAACGCCCGTCTATTCTTTCTGTGTAACTTTGAGGAAAACTAAGTATGCACGAGTGAGCTGAGTGAAATAGTTATCTATTGTTTCCACGACTCTGGTACACGTTCTGATTCTAAAGGGAAACAAAGTTGTCATGTTTTGCGGCTGCCAGAAACTACTCCCTTCTTGTTTATCAAGGAGTTTCTAGTGGCCTCTGAGCTAGCTGGCACAAGTAATTAAGTTTAATATTCTCGATAGGGACATACCGACCTCAGTCCTATGTCAAGCCTATAGGGTATATTATTCCAATGCGCAGAGCCTATTAGGGAAATAGGAGCTACACTACATGGCGCCCAACGTTTGGTAAGGCGGTAATTTAACGCTAGATACTGAGTAACTCAGCCGTGCTTTTCTCTCAGAGACCCCTACCCATATACTCCAAAAGACGTCTGGAGTGGGCAGGGTTAAGTATCCGCCACGGCTACATAGGGAAGCACCCTATATATTAGCTGTTTGGTTTGCTCAACGTTGAAGGATACAGTGTTCCAAAATATTGTGCACCTTATCTTTGTTTCCTTGAAACTTGTTTTACATTTTTCAAAAAACAAAATGCCTGACTCCGACAACGGTGACGTTGCGGGTCACCCAGCTGTAACAGCTTATAACATCACAGGTTTTATTGAAACCGAGGAGGGTGTTATAGACATCCCTCAAAACTTAAGAAGATCCATCACTCTAAAACTCATAAAACACGGCCTACCACAAAGAGGCGGTAGAGCAGTTTTCGTGATAGAGGCACACAAATCATTTCAGACAGAGGTATTCTATTCATGGGTAATATTTCTTGAATCAAATTCAGTTACAAAACTGTTTCACTTCTACAAAGAAGATGATCCACCAGAGGAATATATTCCTTTCGAGGATATTGAAATTCCATTAACATACCAGGAGCATCAGCTCTGGTTTAAAGGCGCCCTAAAACATCACAGAAACATTACCAGACTCGGTCCACTAGGTAGACCAGGAGCAACATGGCCGATTCTAGCCGGCTACACACCTCATCCTGAACTTGATATAATGTCAGATGAGGAACTACTTACTCAACTGACAGAGTTCATAAAAATTTACAGACAATTGGTCCAATATGTCATTTCGACTTTCACAGTCCAACCACCATTGACACTTCCAAATCAAACTCCTCAACCGGGGAATACACAAAAAATTACACCACAGACTCTATACGCAGTCATGGGTAAAATGCCCACAAAACGTGAGCAAATTCCATTTTGGATAGCTCAAAAAATTACTCAAATCAAAGCAGTATTTCCAAATACTAGCCCGTATGAGAAACACAGAATCCTAACCATCTGTTTACTGATGGGGATCACACCACAACTGGAAGACTGCACCACTTGGGGCTCAGTCTTTGCTGCCATCTATACCAAAACACATGGCATTCCGTCAATTGCGGTAATAACTGATGTCCTGAAACAAATTCAAAATGAATACGGGGCAGAGCCTGCTAGTCGGGTGGAGAACGGATCAATTCCGGATCTTTAATATATTTGAATAAGCCATAGTCGCGGATTTACACGTGCGGCCACTTTATTTGGAGACTGTGCAGTCTAAAGTTTCATGAATCACTGAGAGACATCTGGCTTTTACCAAATTTATGGTGCAACATTATCGTCCTGAAAATGGTCTCGTGGATCATCTAGACCGTTAATGAGACCGAAACGTCGACGCTACTACACCGATTTGTTTTCATTTGTGTGTGCTCAATGCATAATGAAATTAATGCAAATAACGAACTAAGTTGTAATTAGGGCTCCCGGTTTTATGGTATTTATTTTTTTCACATTTCCGTCTGTATTTATCCATATTTATTTTTTGGTCGTTTTATCTGTATTTATCCACATTTATTTTTGACGCAAGAAAAAAAAACGCTAAAGCTAGAATCTTTCCACATTTATTTAAATTGACAGGCACACTTGCACTAGTTTGTTATAGCTGTTTTTTTAAATTGGAGCCTATGCTAAGTGCACTTTACATATTGGGAGCAAATTTCTTCCCTGTCCTCTAAGAAAAGATGCGTGAATTAGTGATTTTGATTAGGTCTCATTTGCGCAGCTGTCTTGCAAAATGTCAATGCATTACTAACTCTTTTACTCACATTTAATCAGCCATCTCAGAGAGTGTCTGCTCTTAGAATATCAGATCATTCTTAGTGTGCACTAGAAGACGACCTACCCCACGAGGCATTGTAAATCGCCCAAATATCGAAAGAATCCTGCATCTTCATCTGTACAGAATAGTGCTTTGTTATGGACACTATGGAGAAAATGTAGAGCACAGGTGGTGCAAGTCATTTCTCTTCTTGTTTTTATTTTTATTTAAGTTGCACTTAAATAAACATTAAATAGAAAAATGAAGTCATGCTAACTGACTTGCTCACCTCTCACTCAGCCTCACTGCCCAACAGCGTGCATAGTCACGGAGAGATGCAGCCAGGCTTCGTGCTAATAGTTGTTGGAGGCATTTCTGCCCCGCTCCCCCCTGATCTGCCACATCAACCTCCTTCACCCTCCCACACAACAAGAAACAAAAGGTTGCTGGAGCAGCAGCCAATGTCCTGGGGTGTTTTCACACCTCTTAATGGACATCGGCTGCTTGCACTGCTCCAGAAATTATCTTGCCAAAACTACCGCTGTGAGAGGTGCTGGAGTGTCTCTGCAGACACAGTGCTCCCAGTTCCCCCGTCTCTGGAGCAGTTTTGGGTCAGCAGTTTCCCGTTTCTTTTGACCGCCCCTGTGCACCTCTGACTCGGATTTTACAGAGGAGCACAGAGGCAGGAGGAGCATTTGATTTATAGGTATTTTCCCGTTTTTATATATAAATACAGAGAAAAACCAAAATGTTTTCCGTCTGTATTTATATGTAAAAATCCGTTTAAACAGAAAACCGGGAGCCTTAGTTGTAATATATAGGTGATCTGATGCACCATCCATACGTTTGTTTAAAAACAAAAGGTGTTGGGCACTACTGTGTATTTTGTATATACTGAGTCAGTAGCATATTTGTTGCCATATATGAAATAATAATTGTATTTTTTGATAAAACAATTTTTTTTGGATAAAACTGATTGAATCAATTATAAAAAGCATTAATATATGTGAATTTCCCTGATTGTCCATTATTTTGTTCACATAGGTGACGATTAGAAATATTAAGTTATAGCTAAATGATTCCTCAAGGAACATTTGTTTTTTGTTTTTTGTTATTGCTCTGAATTTAGGTATGAAATTACTGAAAAATTTCGACCAGGTCTCAACAATAATATTATCTAATATTAAAGGGGAGGTAGCAGCAGTGGCGATCCGCCAACGATTAAGGGAATTCGATGTTACAGAACATCAAACTGAGCTACCCAGAATAATTGAACAATCTTATGCAGAATTAGGCAGAGATAGTTTGGGTGGAAGACCAGTGAAGCCGAAACTATCTGAAAGTCCTGAGAAGGACTCTATTAAACAAACTCCTACATCTTCTAAAAAGAAGTGGGAGACTAATAAACAAAATTCAAACGAGAAACGTTCTCAATCCCGAGGTAGGTCTCCTCAAAAGGAGCCCTCTGAAAGGAGGTATAACCTCAGGAATAGGGATAATTTGAAAAAGCCTGACAGGTATCAAGATACTGATACACGTTCCTCTCGTACCTTTCAGATCTCGTCACAGACTTCGGAAAGAAGAGGACGGTCAGAACATAGAGAAGAACGCGTGAAATCCAAGGAAGAAAAACACGCTCCAAAAAATAAAACGAAACCTCAATTCTCCAAAAAGAAAGTTGCAGGTCTGAAGATCAGACATGCCGAGAATACTGAGAACACAACTCAAGAACGGAGAATGGGCTCAGACAATGCTGGACAGTGCAGCAGAAGTCACAATAGCTCGCCAGAACCTGAAGGAACTTCTGGAGATAGTGGACTTGAATGAGTACATAAAAGTTGAAACTGTAGACACCAGGGTTAGTACTCCACAAAAGTTATATGAAATAACACTCCGGATGGAGGGAGACATACCTAGACAGGTGAAAGCACTTTTTTGGGAAAAACTTTCAAGGGGCTATGACATACTTCTAGCAGAAAAAGACTGGCCACCACAATTTGTAAGAGAGTGCCCACACGGCGAGGACATTATTATGCCTGCCTTCTCCAACTATATTCCAATTCACCTAAAATATACATATGCCAGGAAATGGGCAGTAGCCCAGGCCCCAGCATTATATAACAAGCATTTGCAATGCAATAGGTCTCGGATTTGTAAGAGTTAGAGGTATTGGCGTTGTAAATGACAATGTCTTTTACCCATGTGTTTTGGTTTTGAGTGGATGTATGTGGTGTGGAGTGGAATTATGTGGGTTGGATTGGAATTGTTAGTTGTGGAATTGTGTGTGGTGGAATTGTGTGGTATGGAGTGGATCTGTGTATATTGGGGTGTGATAGAATAGGGTCTAGTGGGGTGTGGTAGTTTGGTGTGGGTTAGATTGGTGTGGAGTGGGGTAGATTGGTGGAGATTATAGTGGAGTGAAGTGGATTAGAGTGGAGTAGATTGGGATAGAGTCAAGTGAAGTAGGGTGTTGTTTAATGGGGTAGAGGGGAGTGGGATATAGTGGGGTAGAGAGGTGTATATTGGAGTGGGTAGATTGGAGTAGGGTAGTTTAGGATAGATTGTAGTGTATTAGAGTATGGTAAATTGGAGTGGCGTAGATTGTTGTAGATTAGAGTGGGGTAGAGTTGAGTGTGGTAGATCGGATAGAATGTAGTGTGGTGGAGTGGGTTACAGAGGGCTAAATTGTGGTAGGGTGGGATTGAGTGGGGTAGATTGGAATGAGGTGGCTTGGCGTGGGTAGATTGGCGTGTGGTAGCTTGCTATGGAGTAGTTTGGGACAGAGTTGACAGGGTTAGTTTTGAAAGAGTGGAGGTGCTAGATTGGCGTAGGGTGGAGTGGGGTAGAGTTTATTATGAGGTCGAGGAGTGCAAATATAATTACAAGAGGGGATATTACATTTTCCATGGCTTGATTATTTGTGCTTTTAAAAAAAGAGCTATGGAGGGAGCAGCATGCAGTGCGAGTGTGAGGGAGAAGACATAATACCATCACATTGTGAGCAGCGGATGGTCGCTGATTACATTTGATTAATCAGTGTTCCTGGTCCACAGAAAGGACGGTAACTGATGTTTGGCTAGCAGTGGCCAATTAAAGTGGCTGCAAGAGAGATGTTGCAGCCATCAAATGGTAAGTAGTGAGAGGTCTTCAAGCCATTTGTTAAATAACAATGTCGGATCCTTTTAATATGTCTTTTATGGTATTATTGTAATGCAGTGGAGTGTGTTTTCAGTATGTCGGTGTTGTGAGTGTTTTAATTTTAAGTAAATCTCATTGCTTTAAAAAAAAATTCCATAGTGCTTTTATTCAATTTTCCACATTCAATATAGACAAAAAATTGTATTTAATAAAACACTTACTTTGTTAATAAAGCAAGTGTTTTAGAATGTGGCTTGCACATCCAAGAACAGCTCCTAAAAGTACATGGTCTCACTTTTTAAGATCGTGTTAATGGCTGAATGGTCCTATAGTGTGAAAATATGTTAACGTAAGTCGCCAGAGACTGGGTCTTGAAGGGCGTGACTTTAACGGCAACCTCAACTGCTAATGTAATCGAAAGATTTATTTTTGCAAGTACTATGAATTTGTTTTTCCCTTGGATACATGTGGATTGACATGCCTGCATGTTTAAAATTGAAATTGTGTAATTTTCTTAATTACATTAATAACGAATATTTAAGGCTATAGTAAGCGTGTTACAAAGTATGATGTTTTTAATATTTTCGTGGTTTTCAATGTACTATAATGTGCTAGACACATAGCTAAATGTAAAGCACCTATGGAATTTTATTTTTATTCTTTGAGTAAAGTGCGCAGTGCAAGGGAGAGTTGTTTTATTAAAGTGCTCTGTACATCTAGTAGTCACTTGACCAGACCCTCATTATTTGAGAAAATATATTGCGTACGCAGTAGTGGTGCTGTCATCTGAGTGCTGCTTTAAAGGCTTTCCATGGATTATATTGCAACAGAGTGAGACTACATCAGAAAGCACTTTTCGAGGCACTGTGAGTGTTTTGTTCACTACTGCAGCATTTTTACGGAGATGGCGCTGAACAGCCTTTAGCTGATTTGAAAATAGTGTCAGTTGGCTGCGGCTTTAAAGCGCTTATTGTAACCGCTTGGATAGTCTGTGCCATGAAAAAACGTCACGTTGAAAAAATGGCAATTGTAAAAAAAAAAAATTCTGATACGAATACAACTAGATTAAACATAAACGTACATGGACTGTTTAATAATGTCTACCATTCAAAGGCCATATATAGCACCTGTAGACAAATACTTGTGATTAGAAGGCGCAGTTTCTTTCTAGTGCAGAGCCTGTCTAGTGCCAGTTCAAGATCTGCGAGAACCGCACTCAGTACCGGACCAAGAGAGATGTGTAGCAGTGCTGAATAATTCTTGGCAGTCATCGCAGTGCACTCCCATGTGTGGCAGTAGGGGCACTTGGCTACAGTGTGAGTGCCGGGGGCTGCCGGTGAACAGATGAGGAGACTGGGTCTGCAGCAGCCGGTGATGCGAGGCTGGTGGTCAGTGGGGGAGCAGCGGGCTCATTTTGTGGGATGTAATGACATAGTGCATTAACGTGTGTGGTAATTGTGGACACTAGATCACAGTGTGAGCACTGAGGAGACTGGGGCTACAGGAGTGGCCAAGCGTGGCTGGCGATGAGTGGAAGTCATTGTGGGTACAGCGGGCTCATCATATGGTATTTTTAGTTTGCTCACCTCATTGTGTCACCCAATATTGTACCGCCCGGACTCATTGCAGCATGTAGAGCTGTACGGAATGACAGGCGAGGAGGAAAATGGCAGCGGGCTCTTTAAGTCATTGTCTAGGCAGTCGGGTTAACCGTCCGCTCGTTCAACAAGCGCGCTTGAAATGCGTGCAGCTCCAGAGAGATTAGTAAACAAGCAATGCACAAGCTGCAGCATTTCAAGCATGCTTGTTAAAAGCAAACTGTACAAGCACAGCCCAAGCGTCCGATCGCCAAAGCAGATGAAGCGGGCACCATGGGGAATCACTAGCAGGAAAAAGACAGGCTGCCAGCGAAGATTCTCGAGCAGCCCTTCCTCACGAGCAGCCATGGCTGCACTGGGCAGGGGGAGGGGCGGTGCAAAACCAGTGGTGCGCGCGCACCACAGAGGAGCGAGGGGAAAGGGAGCCCGGCAGCGAGGCGAACGGGCGCTGCTGCGCGTGCTAGCCACCGACGGGAATGGGCGGAGCAAAGGCGGGACATGCGCCCGCCTTTGCCCAATTGCATGCATTTGTTTAAAAAAAAAAAAAAAGCTACAGCCAATGGCAGCCGGAGAAAAAAAAACCACACGCACGAGCGTGTGGTCAGCTTCCAAAAGCCCGTACAAGAGGTCTCGGGCTGCGCGAGCAGGGCTGCGCACTGCAACGCTAGGCCCGAGACCTAAAAATCATGTAGGATGGGATGAGGACTCACCTCACCATAAAATACATCTGAAACATGAACCAACTGCACAAAGGCAGTATCCAGTAAAGCAAGAAGCTAAAAAACAGGTCAGGGAGATCTTAGATCAACTTGAATACCAAGGGGTGATTGAAACATGCACCTCCGCAATGAACAATCCTTTGTTTCCTGTCTCCAAACCAGACAACACATATCGTCTAGTTTTGGATTACAGACACTTAAACACTTGTTCTAAAACATTTGCAGTGCAAAATGCACATAGCACAGCATTAATGAATAACATTGTGCGTAAAAAACATAAAACCACATTAGATATCTCAAATGGTTTCTTTTGTCAAAACATAGCACCTGAAAGCAGGTACTTAACAGCTTTCTCCATAATGGGGACCCAGCGTCAATTTTGTCGACTCCCACAAGGGTTCAAGAACAGCCCAGGTTTATTCTCAGCGAGGGTAACGGAGTTACTACAAATTTATGACAACGAGGCATTGTCCTATGTCGATGACATCTATCTGACAGACGATGACCTGGACAAACACTTGAACAGGGTGAGCACCATTATACTGGGCTTCGCCTCTGAGGGCTACAAATTCATCTTCAAAAAGTCCAGAATTGCCCATCTCAATGTCCTATTTCTAGGATATGAGCTTTCAAGTGAAGGCAAGAGCTTGGCAGCTAACTTTCTAGAGAAATGTGCGCTGCTCCAACCTCCAAAAACGCAAAAAAACTTACAATCCATCCTGGGTTTCCTAAATTTTGGAAGAACTTACATTCTAAATTATGCAGAAAGGGTTAAACCTCTCTACGCATTAATCAAACCTGATTTTTCAATCAAAAATTGGACACAGGAACTCACAGAAATCTTGCGTTCACTCCAAGCTAACATGTTAGCAACAAATCACTTACAAACACGCGCAAGTCAACGCAACCTGGTGATCCGAATAATTTCGGGTCAATGCGGATTCACCTACTTAACATTTAATGAGGGTGAAAAAGTACCAATTGCATACAAATCTCATTTGTATACACAAGCGGAAATGCACTTCACTTCAACTGAAAAATTCTGACAGCAGTTCAAACCACTGTAGCAAAAGAAAGAGCCTTAGCCCAAGGGAAATGCATTATTGTCGTAACCCCAGTACCAGCCTTAGAAGCGGTCACAAAAGCAAGCATTCCAAATGCTAAAGCATTACATCCAAGATGGATACAATGGGTTAATTCTCTTGCTGCAACAGATGTTGAATATGTTTTTGAACCCGATTTAAAACCCAAGCGTTCCTGCAATACGAACAAGAATGTCCTCTGCCCACTGAAATTCTGCCTCTCGATCAGTACGAATTCATAATTTACACTGACGGATCCGCACAGCCCGCAACAGGGAGTAAGCAAGCTTACAGTGCAGCGTGTGCAATCGTTAAAGGTCGCATGCGAGATGGCATCTTCAGACCTATGGTCACAAAAACTCAATCTCTAGGAGATTGTACAGCTCAGCGAGCTGAACTACAAGCATTCAAACTGGCACTTGAAAGTACAGATCGAGAATTCCCCACACTAATAGTGTGCGATTCCTTTACTGTGTTCAGTCGTATAATGAATATATACAAAACTGGCTTGAAAATGGTTTCAAAGATGCGAAAGGTGGCACAATAAAGCATAAAACGCTTTGGGAACAAGTAGTTCAGTTGAAAAACGAACTACCAAAGGCTCACGTGATCCACACACTGAGTCATCAACGTGATGGCGTTCACGTTGCAGGGAATTAATTGGCTGACGAAGCCGCAAAGGGGGCTGTTCAGACGGCTTCCGTAGCTGCGATCACTCGTTCAAAAACAAAAATAGACAGTGAGATAATGTTGGCTGTCAATGCTACAAGCAAAGGCAGTGGTGCAGCGTTACCAAAAAAGTTTCTACTCAAGTACTCTTATGTAATTTATGCGAACAGCGTTCCTTTTGCTCGAATCCCTGGAGTGGGGGATAGGGTAATTCCAAACAAGGAACGTAGATTAGGACTAATCCTAGCAGCACACGAAGGGATAGCTTCTGCCCATGCAGGTGTTTCTGCAACAGTATCTTTACTCAAGCAAAGATATTGGTGGCCTGGCATTCGGAAACAAACCAAGAACTATGTTTTAGAATGTGATATTTGCCAACAGATGAAAGTCTCAACAGTGAAACGTCCTGCGCAGACACCCCTGTTAATTTCAGACAAACCATTAGCTTGTGTTTACCTGGACCACTGTGGTCCCTTGCAAAGGGACGGTAACTATAAATATATCATGGTTGCAGTGGATTCATGCTCTAGGTTCCTATGGATATGGCCTCAGCGCTCGGCTGACGCTCGAACTGTTATAAAAGATTTGCGAGTCTTTATCGGCACATACGCAATAGGCACGCTACATTCTGACCAGGGCCCTGCGTTTAGCTCTCGGGCTTACAAAGAAGACATGGCCAGTCTGGGCGTTGCATTGCGGTACTCCTCTCCATTCCATCCTGAGGGATATTCGGTTGTGGAAAGGAAAAACCGGGACATAAAGCAGTCTATAACAGCTAGGGTATTAGGTTCGGGTGATGGGTGGGTCAAACATCTTTATGGGGTCCAATGCTCATTAAATAACCTGCCAAGAAGTTCTCTAGGGGGGGTCACTCCATATGAGGTCCTATTTGGGACAAGAATGTGGGTACCAGACCTCGATCACGTAGGCACAGTGGTGGAAAATAAACCGTTTGATATCAAAGATCGTTTGGCTGTTTTACAGGAACTCAATGAACTAAGATCGAAACAAAGCAACGTATTCCTGCAGCCAACCACCACTGGGGAAAAACCGGCAGTCCCAGCAAGGCCTGTCTGGATTCCAAAAGTTGGGGATCTAGTCAGAGAAAAGATTGCGGACAAGAAGGAATTTGGACCTTCTTACAGACAACCAGTACCTGTCCTAGCAGTTCAAGGAACTAGAACAGTACTTCTGCCGCCCCTTGCTGGAAGAAAGGAGAAAAGATTTGTGTCCATCGACCTCATCAAACCACAGTATGTGGCCAATACTAAATAGTAGGCCTCGTGGACTCCGACCTAGTAGCAGACGCACTCCTCTCGCTACTATCCAAGAGGTTCAGACTGAAAGACTGATAACCATCGAGAATTCAGCAGTAACAGATGAAGGACTAAGCAACAATGCAATGGAACTCATCCCTCTTGAAAATCAAGTAACAGTTCATCCAAATACACCTGTCTACACCAATGTAGCAAGTGATCAACTGGTTCCAGCGATTTCTACAAATCCTGATGCAATTCCAACAATTGACAGAACTGCTTCTGGCTATTTCATTAACTTTGATACGTTCTCAGAAGATCCGAGTGAACCTGAAATGACGCCAGCATCATCGAAATTCAAGCAGCAAGTACAAGACTTTCTTCACTTTCTGAAAAAGACTTATCTGGTTTCCCCATGGATTGAACTCTGGATTATTTCTGGACTATTTGTTTTCCTGCTTTGGCTAGCTTTGGTTACAACTATGAGCGTGCTTATAAATGGCAGATACATCCATGTGAATACTGAAGGAAAAGATGTGAACGTACTTTTGAAACCTCATAAATCTTCCCATCGTGAAGCGAGGGACTTGTCAACAGTGAACATCACAGCCGTTCCTATACAGGATGGTATAGTGTGGGACAAAAGAGATTTTGATATTTTCGGCCCGACGGAAAAATTGAACATTCCACATTTGTTTAAAATTTCACTAAGTGATCTCATTTCGTCCAGTACCTATTCAGATGATTGGGACTTTGAGACTGTTAACGATATAATGTTTGACCTAGAAAAATCTGCTGCATTTTCTAAAAATGAATATTTAGAGGGTTCATCAGACTATGAACAACTGTATTGCTATAACCACTATGGTCATCATTATTTGCATAAATCTGCATACCCTAGAAATGTGTTTATGTTTAACCAATGGGAGCATTGTCCTACACCACCACAAGGTAGTTCAAAAACATTTGCTAACAAGTTTCCATATTTTTCAGGTTACAATACATCTGATCCAGAAACATTTTACTATAAAAATGTAAACAAAACAGGACTGAAAATTATGTTAACAAATACAAAACAGATTTACTCTGCTGCATTTATTGCCCAACTGTCTAGACAGGGTTTCGACTTATGGAAAGACACAATAGACACAAAAACTGTCTGGGGTTCTAAAGATTGGCAAGTGCAGGGGGTAGAAGCTTTATTTAGAGCCTGTATCATCCCTGAACAAATAATGTTTTTGAATGAAACTGTCCAACAAACATCTTGTCTTGGACTAGCCAAGATCAAAGAGATGAAAACACCTTCTGTACCAACACCTGCAAGTGATAACAATACACAGGCAGCGGTTACAGTTGACCAAATACTACAACTCAACAGATCTAATCCCGATTGGAGAAAATGGTTGATCTGGCCCACAGACACGAACAACTGTCAGGAAAGATTCCTGAATAAAACTCAGGGCTTTACTATTCATAGGCCAGACCCAAGATACGTCCAAAGACAGCATCCGGGGGTAGTAACAACATACAGTGTAGGAAAATTATGCCTCGATTGGCTGCAGAAATCTACACTACAGGATGTGAAACAACACTTATCCTTACTTAAAGAAGACGCAGACCTTAGGGAATTCTTGCTTGGACCAAGAAAACCGCGTCAAAAACGTTTCATATATGCCAGCATCTATGCTGCTTATAATGAAGCATGGAAAGTGTCACAGATGGAGACGCAGAACGAATATGTGAACTTGATCGTATTAATTTAGAGAAAACACTCACTGTGGTCGACAATGGGTTAACAACTTTGTCCTCCAGAATATATTCAGTGGACAACATTGTATCCTCTGCTATCGACATACTAGAACAAGATTTGGCGATGTTACAACAAGGCCAATCACAATTACGTTCTATTGTGTTATTAAGCTGGACGCTGCAATCTTTGGGTGCGGGCTATGTGCCTTGGCGTTTTATCAACACGTCAGCTCTGTTTGCAGAATACAATCTAACTGATAAACAGATCGAACTGGCACAAAGAGGAGCAAAGTATACAGTGCTGAGCATTGAAAAACTGGAAAAGTTACCATTCACAGTGGCAGAAAAACCAGCTACAGAATGGCTCATTCATGGCAAAATCACACTACCTGTGACTACTCTTCAGTTTCAGTATTGCCTCAAACAAATGCAAGCAGGCAAATATGAAAGGTTGGGTAAGGAATACATTAAGACATCTTGGAATTTACCGTATACATTTAGATGTTGGAGTGGGGATCGTGAAGTGTTTTTGAGCGGTACACACTGTAAAAGTGCACTGAGCGGTTCACTTATATGTCAGGACATTTCTTTACACTGGGCTTGCAATGGTTCTGTGGCAAATTTGTCTTGCCATCAGTAGGGTACACCAGCTGCTGTGATTAATCCAACGTTTGGACAACTTTCTAATGGGAGTTACCTCATGTTGAATGATCAGAGTTGCTGCGGTATGTTGCCAGGCATCCCATATCTAGTAACGGTCAACTCCAGGGTCACTTGCTGTATGCAAGTATTGTTTGCCCCAATAGACACAGTCAGGGAGTCGCCTTTGTGGCCTTCGCTGAACGTCTCTTTTATAAGATTTGATACTTTAAGCAGAATGAAAGCCATGCTTTTGCAACAATTAGTGCCTTTAACCTCGGCCAAAGAAACCTATGATCTACAAGTAGCAAGGACTTCGGCTGAGATACAGACTTTAATACGTACAAACTGCCCTATACATTTCGTGGAAATGATAGGACGTATCTTCAACATGTCTGATACAAGCGGAATTGTACATGTATTTAAGAGCATCTGTTCCAGTCTGTTAGCACCTTTCCAGGCAATACTCGGAATCATCCCGAACTTTGCACATTCGGTGTTTGGTGGCATACCATTAATTCTAGCACTTGTTGCCGGAATTCTATTTCTCTTCCTGCAATTACGCTATGGCCAGCCTATTCGCAGACATCACTCCGAGCGAAATGGAGAAAGCTCTCCTTGAACGAAAGTGCCGTGAGCGAATAGTACAGCTTTTGGGCATGAATTGTCTACGGGACCTTAACACCACGTGGTTCCTGTCATTCAGACCAATCTGGCAAGATTGCATCTTACCTGTTCTACGATGCCTGCTATGCGGTGAAGAATGCGTGTTAGACACCTGTCTAACATTACCATCAGCAACGCCAACGGATATCGATACTCTGCTGGACCCGATAACGGCCCATGCTCTGTGTTGTCCCCAGAGGCTACCAATCCTGATGACGGCATTCATTGAGATCTCACAGACGCTTCCAGCTGCTGCTGAGGTACGAAATGGATCTACAGGCACACAGGTAACAACCGACGCGAACATTGCTGCGGCACCCTATGCTGAGAGCGATGCTTCACATCTCTGTGCAATTAATCTACTACACGAGGTGTTCCAGCTGAGACCAACTTCAGTGGACGATATTTTGTCTACAGAAATAGATGATCTCATGTTTACACCAGACCCGTACACTGACTCTGATTCCACCCACAGTGTACCAGAGACACAGTAAAATTTGGCCTTCATATTTCAAAAAATTGGAACTCTTCCCGAATTGAACTTTTTCCATTTTTCGAACTACATGGCAATTCAATCTGCTTGAAGTAGAACTAGCCTTATAGTACAGACTTCGCGGTACTTCCTCAGACACTATGTCATCTTATTTGTCTAAAAAGTTCATTAATTTCCATGACATGAAAAGACTTTGATTTTGAACAACTTATCGATCATTTTCTGTCAAATGTAAATATTACTGCTTATTTCATTCAAATTGCATTTACTTTCCAAATATATGCCTGAAATGAAAAGCAATGCTTAATATGTACAGTACCTTTTGCATTTTAATATGTTTTTTAATGCTTTTAAGAAATATTTTTTAATATGCGGTACTCCATTTAATGTTTAGCATTTTAAATGTTTAGCATTTTATTATTATCGTACACACGAAAGTGGAGTGGGTGTTGTATTCCTCTTAGGGTGTCCTTATATAGGTTTTCCTGTATCATGTCCTTATATAGGCACAATTCGCCCTGCCCTTATATAGGCATAAAATCCCAGTCCTTATTTAGGCATTAAACCGTGCACTCCAAATACAGGCATGGTCTCCGACATCCGTCCACCCTAACGTCACAACGAGTTCTTGAAGAACAGACCCTTAGGCTTCAGGAGTTTCCCTAGCACAGGACTATTGATTTCTTCAAGGACTCATCTATTATGCATGAACAGTTATACCTTAGGGGCTCATTCATGACGTCTTCCGCTGTCCGATTCACGTCAATGCTAATATTCTGAGGTACCTCTCAGGTATAAATATACCTTCCCTAGCCCCTGTAAATCAGAGGAGACCTCGACTTCAGAGGAGCCCGTTTCCCGGCTTGACGCACTGAGAAGACGCTGTCATCCCTGCACACAGAGAGTCCAGCTTCCAGTGATTTGACTTCCCTCGCGGGGTGTTGGAGTTCGAGTCTGGCAAGAGATTCCCACCTCTCTCATTCTTAAGGTATGGAGCTGACTAGAAACCTAGAGGGACTCTTGGCATACTAGGCATACTGGGCTTAACATACTCTTAGTATACCATAGTAAGGAATACTTCACCTACTTCATACCTCTCCCTACACCTAGGTTAGTATAGGTACATTGGGGTAGAACTGGCTTAGAAACGCATCGTATGAGTACTCGCATTTTTAGCCTATGTTATTTATGTAAATGAATATCTACTAAAGATCATGCTAGCGCAGTATTATTTATTTCTACTGCTTACGCTGTACATTATTTATCTTGCATACTGTCTTGTGATCGTAACAGCACATATTACTTACACGAGAAACAAGACTGTTCAATAAATCTTTTATTGAAACGCCCGTCTATTCTTTCTGTGTAACTTTGAGGAAAACTAAGTATGCACGAGTGAGCTGAGTGAAATAGTTATCTATTGTTTCCACGACTCTGGGACACGTTCTGATTCTAAAGGGAAACAAAGTTGTCATGTTTTGCGGCTGCCAGAAACTACTCCCTTCTTGTTTATCAAGGAGTTTCTAGTGGCCTTTGAGCTAGCTGGCACAAGTAATTAAGTTTAATATACTCGATAGGGACATACCGACCTCAGTCCTATGTCAAGCCTATAGGGTATATTATGCCAATGCGCAGAGCCTATTAGGGAAATAGGAGCTACACTACACTCGCCTTGTACTGCTGCTATCAACCTGATCAGTGGGAGGGACTAACGAGGTCTCTACAACAACAATCCTCTGTAGCAATGAGGGTTGAGCAAGTTCCATGTAATTGGCTCGAGGTTCGATGCTAGCATCCGTACCACTGCCCCCTCTGTTGCAAATTAAATGCTGTGCAGATGATATTGCAGGACCAGAAGAGTGATTAGTTTCTATATCCAAAGTAAGCTGTAAGTAAGCTGTAATTTCTGAAAGGGCCCGTCCCAAATTTTACCCAATTTGGCCTCAAATGTGTCCAGCAGGTCGAGAAGCCGGCAAAGTTTCACATCCAGCAGTTCGCTGAACCATGTACTCATACAGTTCCAAGGATCAACAAACGGGACAGGCTCTGTTGCATGTTCATCTGACCCAGATACAGCAGATTATGCAGTGCAACCTGGCAGCTAGGGTTTTACGGCCTTTTTCCTGCATTTTACTGAAAGGCCTGTGTTTAGATCTGAGACTGGGAATGAAATTGGAGTTTTATCCAGGGGGCAGAGGTTACACGTAGTCCCATTCTCCACACCCGGCCCCTCATTCTCAGCCAGCTGACCAGCACTAGCAACCCCCCTGGCCCCAGAGCAAATGTCAGGGCTATCCCTGACAGATAAGCTCGATGAAATAGCTGATTGCGCCAAGGGGGCAGAGGGATCAACAATGTGTAGGGTAATGGTACCCACTAGTGGGGGTAGTGACTGCAAGTTTAAGTCGTCAGCTGTTAGCGAAAGACGACTCTCAGCAAGTTTAATCTCATTGAACACCAAGTCCACTTCCCTCGACAAAAAACTATCAAATGTGGTGCGCGGGCGCAGTGATGGCTGCTGTAGAGTTGCGGAGCACCCAGGAACTACCTTTTTCTTGCCCATATTCAGAACTACATTTTTCTTGCCCATATTCACTGCAAACCGAGCTCAACACACATAAATGGCCCCCGTGTTAAGTAAGTCAAGCTCAATCATTCAATCAATCAATCAATCAGGGGTTTATAAAGTGCGCTACTCACCCGTGAGGGTATCAAGGCGCTAGGGGGGTGGCTCCGGATCAGTCGAAAAGCCAGGTCTTGAGGTCCTTCCTGAACGTGTGCAGGGTCGGGGAGCATCTGATGTTCACAGGGAGCTCATTCCAGGTTTTGGCTGCGATGTAGGAGAAGGCTCTCCCGCCGGTTCTGTTTCTGCGGATGCGGGGGACTTCTGCCAGGGCAAGGTCGGCGGAGTGGAGGTTCCTCTTGGGTGCGTGGAAGGATACTCTCTCGTTAAGGTATTTGGATCCGATGTTGTTGAGGGATTTGTAGGCGTGGGTGAGGAGTTTGAAGGTGGCCCTCTTCTCGACGGGGAGCCAGTGGAGGCCTCGTAGGTGTTGGGTCATGTGTTCGTGGCGCGGTGTCCCGAGGACGAGTCTGGCTGCGGCGTTCTGGATGGTTTGGAGTTTGTGTAGAAGAGTTTTGTTGATTCCGGCATAGAGGGCAATGCCGTAGTCCAGTCTGCTGGTTATGAGTGCGTGGGTGACGGTCCTTCTGCAGTCGGAGGGGATCCATTTGAAGGTCTTACGGAGGATGCGAAGGCAGTTGAAACTAGTTGAGGCGACGGCGTTGATCTGGCGGTTCATGGAGAGGGAGGAGTCTAGGATGATGCCGAGATTCCGGGCGTGGTCTGTGGGGGTGGGTGGGCTCCCGAGGGCGGAGGGCCACCAGGTGTTGTCCCAGGCGGAAGTGCAGGGTCTGAGGATGAGGACCTCGGTCTTCTCTGAGTTTAGCTTCAGGCAGCTGTCCTTCATCCAGGCTGTCACGTTCTTCATTCCTTCCTGGAAGCAGAGTCTGGTGTCTTCGGGGTTCTTCGTGAGTGAGAGGATGAGCTGGGTGTCTTCGGCGTAGGATACGATGCTGAGCCTATGCTGTCTGACGATGGTGGCGAGGGGGGCCATGTAGATGTTGAAGAGTGTGGGGCTCAGTGATGATCCCTGGGGTACTCCGCAGTTGATTTCCGTGGGTTTGGAGAGGAAGGGAGGGAGTTGAATCCTCTGTGTTCTGCCGGAGAGGAAGGATTGGATCCAGCCGAGGGCGGCTCCTTGTATTCCTGCGTCATGCAGTCTGGCTGCAAGCGTGTGATGTGAAACGGTGTCGAAGGCTGCGGGGAGGTCTAGGAGGATGAGGGCCGCAGTGGGTCCCTGATCCAGTAGCATGCGGATGTCGTCAGTGGCGGCGAGGAGGCCGGTCTCGGTGCTGTGGTTGCTGCGGAATCCAGACTGGGAGGCGTCCAGGATGGAGTTCTCTTCGATGAAGGCGGTCAGCTGGGCGTTTACGAGTCTCTCTATGACTTTGGCTGCAAACGGGAGGAGAGAGATGGGCCGGAAGTTTTTCAGGTCCGTTGGGTCGGCAGTAAGTTTCTTGAGGAGGGGTTTTACTTCCGCCCGTTTCCAGTCGTCTGGATGCCTGCTCCGAGGGAGGCGTTGATGATGCGTCCAAGTTCGGGTGCAATGACGGAGGTGGCCCTGTGGAATATGTGAGGTGGGCAGGGGTCCGTAGGGGCTCCTGAGTGAGTTTTCTTCATGGTTGCGGTGATGATTTCCACGGTAGCGGGATCCCAGGACGTGATGGTCGGCTCATCGGCGGCGGTGGGTAGGGGGGTGGTGTTCGTCATGGGTTCGCTGAAGTTGTCGTAGAGGGCCTTGATCTTCAGATGGAAGTAGGAGCTGAGCTTGTCGCAGAGATCCTGGGAAGGTGTGACGTCCGTGGCTTCGCAGGTGGGTTTTGCGAACTGCTGTATGATGTTGAGCAGTTCCTTGGCGTTGGTCACGTTGTTCTGGACCTTGTCTCTTATGAAAGTCCGTTTGGTGTCTCTTATGCGCTGGTGGTATTCCTTTTGGGCGTTCTTGTGGTTGTTCCGTGCTTCCATGGTTTTCAGGTTTCGCCAGGTTTTCTCTAGGCGTCTGCAGGAGCGTCTGGCTTCTTGAAGTTCTGTGGTGAACCAGGCGGCTTTCAGAGGGCGTTGTTTGGCGGAGGGCAGAGGGGTGACAGCTCACAGTACCTTTGCGGATGTCAGGGACAGGAAAACGATAAGCCAAGAAATTGGACCCAGTCCAATCTCTGCCAGTCTATGACGGGTTAAGATGGGTCCCCCTTGGCCTGAGCGCACACCAGGGTGTGACCCGCACGTGTCCCGTGCTGTGGGAGGACATAGGTGCTTTTCAGGGTGTGGCCATCCCCTCCTTCCTCAGAGTATGCTGGGGAACATGGTCCCACCCCAGCAGGCTACAGGATGCGCTGCGGGCAGAACAACAGAGCAAGCCCGATCCGATTCACATCCTGCACTGTGAGAGCTCATAGGCGCTTTTCAGTGCGTGGCCAACCCCTCCGTCTTTGCGGTATGCTGGGGGACGTAGTCCCACCCCAGCCAGCTGCTGGAAGCACTGCAGGCAGAACAACATAACAAGCCTGATCCAATTCACATCCTGCACTGCGGGAGGTCGAAGGCACTTTTCAGCGCGTGGCCAGCCCCTCCTTCCTCGGGCTATGCTGGGAGACATGGTTCTGAAGAACCGGAATAACCCACTCACTGGGTCTCGGCGGCGGGGGAATTGCCCAAGTCTTCCATACCCTTCATACGTAGTAAAAGGAGACACAGGAGCCTTCGTCTGCAGGAGGAACCCAGATTTATTCAAATAGCCCGGGCTATGGAACAGAGTCCCAAGCTCGTTAGAAACAAGACAGAGGAGGCTGCTGCTTTACTCCGCAGCTTACAAGCCTTTTATACTTTTTCATTCCAGTCTTTTGGCTGTTAGTCCATTGTTCAACCAGGGCAGTGTTTGCAGTTGATAACCAGATCCAGACGGTGTTTGTAGTTGGTGACCTGATCAAGGCTTGGTACTCAAATTATTGTTCACTCAGCTTGATCAAAGCACGGTCATTCAGGTCATTGTTCGATCAGCTTGATCAAAGCTCGGTCATTCAAACCATTGTCCAATCACCCTGATCAAGGCCCAGCAGTCAGACCATTGTCCAGATAACCTGATCACGGTGTCAAGGATGTTTACCAGGCAGGGAGCAGGAGATGGGAAACAAATCATTTACACAGGGCGTGAGTGTCTCATGGTTTTCTGTCGAACTGCAAAGAACAGGGGGTTGGGTGTGCGACAGTTCCTGGGCAGAAATGCAGGCTGCAAGATGGTTTTTTGTCGTGTTAGTTAGAATTTCCTCAGGCATCAGCAGAAACGACCAGGTGGGTCGTGTGGAAGTGTTTGACACGAAATGGCAATGAAAAAACAATGGAGTCCTGGTACAAATGATACCGATCAGAAGAACACTTTTCCTCAGACCCTCCTTTTGCCATTGAGTGGCAAATACTTTAAGAAATGTCAATGTTCATAAGGCCATCGGTTTCTTGTTGGAGCATCATCATCATATTGGTGTTGTGAATGTTGGAGGGTGGAGGCTGGATGGTCTGGACACACATTGTACAGAGCACTGGCAGGCACTGAAAGCACAAACAGCAGGAGACCAGGACAGTTATTCCCAAGGCAAGGAAGATGAGGACCCTCCACCCCCACTGGGAAAGGAGGCCCCAGATCCAGCCTGTGAGGGACCAGTTGCCTTTATCCAGATGAATTTCGGAAGAAAGGCGATGCAGACGTTGGATGGCATAGTACACTGAAGGTGCGTTGTCTGGGATGTACACGCAGCAGCTGGAGCCGATCAATTTACACACACCACCACGATCAGCAAGGAGGACGTCTAGGACCATGCGGTTCTGCAGTGTTATAAGGCGGTCCGCCTGTAGTTCTGCAGTGATGTTGGAGAGGGCACCAGCTGTTACTGTGATGGTGGCTTCAAGGACCCTGGTCAGTCCTCGTACAGCCCGACTGTTTGCCATGGGGCCCCAGAATGGAAGGAAACCTTTAAGGAAGTCCCCGGTTTCCTGGCCTGCTGTATCCTCGGCTGATATGACGCCCCTACGTGAGCGACGCAGAGCGCCCTTCATCAACAGGTGGTAACTCCCATGGGTAGAATACGTTGGCGGAAGGAGGAAGGCCAGATAGCAGGTACCAGACCAGTTACGGGGGAGCCAAGTGTAGGCGGCAGTGCCACAGATAAAATAGGTGTTGGGGGATGCCACCAGCTTCGGAGGAGATGTAGAGTTTAAAGATTTTGTGATATTACAAGTACTGGTACCAACTTTCTTAGTCCCTAGGCCATGGATGCAGACACGGCCTTGCACATTTATGACATTCACAGTGTCTCGTTCATCGGGCAGTATCCTTCTTGTGCGGAATCTGGAAAATGTTCGTCGAGTGGTTGAGTTGAATACTACCATCTCACCGAGTTCATCTGGTGATAGTAGCGATGTGGATGAGCTGGTCGGGCAAAAGGAGCATTGGCATGGCCAGATCTGTTCCGCCAGAAGTCATCCTGAAATGTTCCAAGGGCAGAATTGGCAGTACCATTGACAGTGTAGGCCTCCTGTATCAACATCCACCATGCAAGACAAGACCCAGAGATGGAAAAGGGGTAGGGAAAGAATGGGACAGGGTGTATCATGGAATGCGGCATCAGTCCGCAAACCCAGCAGTTGGAAATGTTCATGATCAGCTGATGATGATGCAACATTTGGATGAAGGTGTTATTGAAGAATTCTGCACGGCGGGGTAACTCGTGGGCTGGTAGCGTGTAATACTGGTGCTCTGCAGGAGTTGGGGTAGGGGTTGGTGAGGTAACAGGATGGTAGATTAGTAACAGCCAACCAAGAATAGACAGGATGAGGGAGACAAACAGCGTCACCACGGTGGCCATGAAGCATTTACTATGTCGGAGACTGACATATTGTTTCTGGATTCGAGTGTTTTGGATGGCAGCCATTGTGCTAAGCCAGGGACCTCTAGTGGCTGTCTGTGATTGGTGGTTGCTTCACTGGGCGCAGGTGCCAAGAGCCCTATGGCATACCTTAGTCTGACACACCAGCACTACTCTCGGCCGGGGAGATCACAGCCCTACAGCCTATAGGCACTTGGCGAAGTCAAAGGCAAGCCTTCCCTCGGGGGCGCAAGTTATATCGGTCGGAAGTAGGATCAGTATGGTCGGGAAACAATTGTTCTGGACGTTGAGCAGAGTTAAGGGAGGGTTCCACCCTTCCTTTCAGTATGCTGTCACTCTCTGCTTCCGTAGATGTAAAATGCAGTCTGGCATCGCTGAATGGGACAAACGTCGGGACTGTTTCTGTTTCTGAGTCTCCTTGTCCTTCCCTCACCCACTGATCATAGGGGAGGGGCAGAGGCACACGCCTACAGTGGGACGAATGCACCCAATTCTTCCGACCTTCTACTTTCACGGCGGTGCGGGTGGCCAGCAACACCTGACGGGGCTGTGTCCAGCGGGGTTCGAGGCTCTTAGTCCGTTGAACATTTCTTACTAAGACCCAATCACCAGGTTGGATAACGTGTCCTGGGCCCTCGCTTTTGTCAGGTATGGCCTCATGCACCTGGTGATAAAGAGTACGAAAGGTATTAGTTAGACTGTACAGATAATCAGTTAATACAGGGTATTCAACATCAGACAGTTTCTTAGGCCGCGGGACACCCCATACATTGGCAGGCCTCCCGAACACAATCTCATGGGGGATAGCCCTATCCTGGTGTGGGCTGTTGTTCTTGTAGACAATAGGGCCAAGGGCAGAGCATCAACCCAAGTGACACCTTTCTCGGCTACTATTTTGGCCCTTTTAGTTTTTAGGATGCCATTGTACACCTCCACTAGACCTGCTGACTGGGGGTGGTTAGCTGCATGAAATTTTTGTTTTATACCCAATGCTGTACAGATATATTCCATAATTTGAGCCGTAAAGTGTGTCCCGTTGTCACTCCAGACCAAGCGGGGCAAACCGAATCGTGGGAGGTACTCTTTTAATAGCATTTTGGCGGTAGTGATAGCGGTGCAGTCTTTGACGGGGTAGGCCTCCACCCATCGGCTGAAGGTACAGACCACCACTAGGATATATTTTAAATTGTTACATCGGTCCATCTGGATGTAATCTATTTGGAGGACTTCAAAAGGGAAGGTAGGAGGAGAGAATCCTCCCTTAGGAGTAACTGTGCCTTTTCCTGGGTTATACATTAGGCAAATCATGCATGTTTTAACCAGCTTTTCAGCATATGTTGGTATCTTAGAGTTGTACCATGTAGGTTCCAACAGTTTACATATCCCTTTTGCACTAATGTGAGCAGGACCATGGGCCATCGTAACTACTGGTAGCACATGACTGTCAGGTAACATCCATTGTCTTTCCATAGTCGTGCGGACCCAGCAACCATCAATTCCCTCCTTTGCTAATTGCTCCTTCCACACCCGTAGTTCCTCAGGAGTAGTATGGGACTGAATATCGATCACACTCTGTACTGTGTTTTCAACCATGCCCTCGTCTGCCACCCACCTAGCGGGACCTCCTACATACATTCCTTCCCTTTTTCTAAGAGCTGTTTGTCTGGCCGTCTGGTCAGCCAGGGCATTGCCTTTCCCAACATCATCTGTCACTTTCTTGTGGGCCTTACATTTTATAATGGCCACCTTTCTGGGGAGTGTCAGGGAGTCTAACAATCGGTGAATTAGGGGGCCATGTTGAATCTTGGTCCCATGGGAAGTAAGGAAATTCCTTTCTTTCCATAACCTCCCGAGTTGTGGGCCACCCCGAAGGAATATTGGCTGTCAGTATAAATATTTACCGTCATCCCTTTGCTTAACTCACAGGCTCTAGTGAGGGCCACTAATTCTGCTGCTTGAGCAGAGCACTGCGGAATCTGAACTGTTTCTACTACTTGTCCTAATGTCGTGAGGGCATAGGCGGCTGAGGTGTTACCATCTGGCCCTCTGAGACATGATCCGTCCACATATAGTGTACCTTCTGGTTCTGCTATCGGGGTATCCTGTAAGTCAACCCGTCCCTTCGTCTCCTCCTCTGTCCTTAATATGCAGTCATGTGGGTCTAAGCGGGCATCCTGAGTATCCAGTGGGAGTAATGTTGCGGGGTTCAGTACAGTGCATCTCTTGATGTTAATGTGGCTGGAAAAGAGTGTCAGTTCATATCCTGTGAGTCGTGCGCTAGTGAGGTACTGTGTCTTGGTGTTATTAAGGAGGGTATCTACAGAATGGGGGACCATCAGAGTCAGGGGAGTTCATGACGATCCCCGCACTCTGACGGACCATGAGGGCGGCCGCAGCGGTCGCCCGTAGGCATCCTGGGAGAGCCCTTGCAACAGGATCTAAGGTGGCTGAAAAATAGGCACATGGCCGATGGTGACCTCCGAACATCTGGGTCAAGACAGCGCATGCACAGCCGTCTGTCTCATGTACAAAAAGAAAAAATTGCTTGCTATAATCAGGAGTACCGAGGACTGGAGCAGTACACAGAGCCCTCTTTAAATCTTGGAAGGCCTGCGCATGCTCTCTAGTCCATGGAAAGGAACTGTCTGATATGTCTTTAGTGGTGAGGGCAAGAAGAGGTTTGACCATGGCCGAAAAGTTGGAAATCCACTGTCTACAGTATGAGGTTAGGCCTATGAAGGCTCGCACCTGCTTTTGTGTTCGTGGGGCCGTCATAGCATTGATAATGGCTACACGATCAGCGGTGAGCTGTCTTCCCTCCTTCGAGAGGAGATGACCTAAATAGGTCACCTTCTCTTGACAAAACTGAAGCTTTTTTAAAGAGACTTTGTGATTATGGAGGGCAAGGTGGCGTAACAAACAGAGAGTAGCTTCTTTCCATGATGGGGCAGAATTTGCAGCAATGAGGAGGTCATCTACATATTGTAATAGTGTGGAGTTATCAGGGAGTTCCAAGGAATCTAGTTGACTTTTGAGGGCTTGACTATAGATACTGGGGCTCTCGGTGAAACCTTGAGGGGCGCGGCAGAATCTAAAGCTTCGCCCACCAAGGGAGAAACCAAAAAAATGTCTGCTGTCAGGATGTATAGGAATGCTGAAAAATGCATTCTTCAGGTCTATGACAGAAAAGTGCGTTGCGTCAGAAGGGACCATTGTTAAGAGGGCTGTAATGTCGGGGACAACAGGATATTGGGAGATTGTTATTTTGTTAAGGGCTCTCAGGTCAATCACGAATCTGTATATTTTAGGGAGAGAGCATCTCCATTGGTCTTTTTAAGAACGGGAATAATGGGACTGTTACAGATATTGCCACGTGTTTCCTCCACTACGCCCTTGTCCATTAATTCAGATATTATTGTTAAAGGGCCATTTCTCCTTCCGCGGGTAGTCGATACTGCCGGAGGCGGGGGAGAAGTGCACCTGGCTCAATGCGTACCACATGAGGGGATATGTTGAGACACCCTACATCAGTGTCTGATGATGCCCAGAGGGAGGAAGGTAAAAACTGCAATTCTGGTGGGAGGGGACCAGACAGATACATATAGGAAGCTGCGGTGGGAGAAATTGTTAGGGATACACCTTGGGGACTACATGATATGGTCGCATACAGAGCTTTCAGTAAATCCATGCCTAACAAGTTTTCACTGCAACCTGTAGTAAGGACCAAGGGAGCGTCAACATGTGCAGGGCCAATATCGAGAGGGAGGGGTTCAGAGACAGGGCTCGTCACAGGTGTTCCTGCAAAACCCACGGAGACATTTATTTTGCCAGAAAGGGGTGCCTCCGGGACTGACAGACGTGCAATAGAAGACCTGGTGGCCCCAGTATCCAAAAGAAGATTCTGATCGTTCCCCACAACTGACATTTGAACATACGGGCCCCTTTGATCCACTGGAATTTGCACTCTGGTAATACCCCTTTCCTGGCTGTCCTATGCTTGGTAGGACCCTAGCTCATCAACTTCGTCATAATCATCATTGTAATAAGTGCGTGTTGCTTCGTACCCATCAAACCTATTGGCCGGGCGCGGCCGGACGGGAACGTGATCCCTGGGCCTACGTTCTTTATCCGGTGGATGGGGCGGGCCATGGTCCCTAGTCGGCCTTCCCTCCTTGGGAGCGCGAGGCCAAGTCTTCCCTGTTCGGATGTTTTCAGCCATCACGGGACACTCGTCTATCCAATGGCCGTACCCCTTACAATAAGCACACTGATCTGTTTGGAGGGCTCCCGTATGTTGAGGGCTGGAGGGGGTAGACTGGCGAGCCCTCGGAGGGTGTTGGGGTTGAGGTCTGAAATTCCCGCGGGCATCGGGACCTCGGGGAGGGTAAGCCTGCTGCAGAAGTGCCTTAGTCTTAAGATCCCTAACCTTCTTACTTTCCTTGTCTCTATCTTCATTCTCCCTATTCTCATGATATTGTGCCATAGCCAAGATACCAGTGATAGTTTGGGCAGACCACGTACTTTCAACTTTCTTAAGCCTGGTGGAAATCTCAGGAAGCAAGTTGCTGACAAACTTATCGACAAACACTGGGCCAGAACCTGGGGTCCGGGGATCCAAACCACTAAGGGGCACATGCATCAAGCCCGCATTTTGCGATTTCTAAATAGCGAATTTTACCGATTTGCTATTTAGAAATCGCAAACTGCAATGCATGAAGGATTTGCAAAAAAAAATGTGATTCCTTAAAATTCCTTAATTGCGACTCGCAAATTGCGAGTCGCAATTAAGGAATTGATTCCCATTCATTCCTATGGGCCTGGAGGCCCATAGGAATGAATGGGAATTGCATGCGCAATTTGCGAGTACTCCATTGGTACTCGCAAATAGCGCATGCAATTTCATAGGTGCAAGGGTGCCAAAAGGACACCCTGTTGCACCCCTGAAATTGTTATGTACACCCATGTTGCGCACATACATGCCCCAAGGGCATGTGTGTGTGTAACATGTAACTTTGAAAAATGCACTTTTGTGCATTTTTCAAAGTTTTCGCAAATTACCATCAACTTAAAGTTGATGGTAATTTGCATTCTTAATAGCAAATTCGCAAATTTTTTTTTGTTGCATTGCATTTAGGGAATCGCAAATTGCGATTCCTTAAATGCTATCATAATTTAAGAAATCGCAATAAATTGCGATTTCTTAAATTGCGAGTGCCTAACACTTTAATGCATCGCAAAAGGCCTTTTTGCGGGCGCAAACGGCCGATTTTTGCGAATCGCACCGTTTGCGCTCGCAAAAACCTTTGATGCATGTGCCCCTATGTCCCTTGTATTCTGTCTCAAAACGGGTAAAGAAGTCAGCCACATTTTCATCTTTTCTCTGCCTACAGGCGTTTATTTTATCCCAGTTAATGACAGTTTCCAGCAAAAGTGTTTTCATAAACGTTATTATTTTACCGGGCAAAGTCAGGAAGGCAGCTTCTTGTTTAGTCCCTCCTACCCTTGCTTCTTCCATAGCCTCTAGGTCAGCCCATTTACCTCCCAACGCCACTTCATGATCAGTATGTCGAATCTTGTCCCAAATTTCAGTGGGAACAACCGTACCAAAAAGTAAATCTATATCCTCAAGAACGAGAGTACCTGCAGATATAATCTGACCTAATTCTCTGTAAAAGGCAGCCGGATTCTTCCGGGGATCTGGTAATTGTTCTTTTAACTGCATTACTTCTGACCTTTTCCAAGGAACATGAACCCAAAGCCTGCGCCAGTGTGCCTCAACAGCCCCTCGGCCATTATTTTGGGCATCGGTAAGTGCGTTAACAAAGACAGGGGCCGCCTCTCTCATTGGCATAGCTGTCTCTAGAGGGGTGTTGGAAAAAGCGGTCATATCACGGTAAGCCATTAAAGCAGACACAGCACCAAACATCCCCTCTCCTGAACATCGCCTCTTCTTATTTGTGACCTAAGGTCCATTAATCCAGTGGGTATCTGCATAAGCGCATTCTCAAATTTTTGCATGACCAGCGTACACATGTATTCAGCCCAGGTGGTCTGTTCCATAATTGTCCACTGGGAAAAGGTGGACCATATGTCTTTAAAGGCATAAATATTCCCGTTTTTTATCCAACATTCACACTGTTGCTTCTGTAGGTCATTTTCTCGAAGGGACGAAAAGCTGACTGCTGAGCGCAAGGAGGCCAGTCGGGGGGAATTGAACATTTTATATAAATCCTGCTTAACTGTAGACCACGGGGAAGTAGGAAAAGGGCGGGTAGGGGTAAAGCCGCAGGTGTTGGGCGGATGGAGACTTGTTGTCATTCCCGCAGTGAGGACAGGGTTAGCGGGCGTGGTCGGTGTCATAGGAAAAATCGGGAGGGTTGGTGTGACAGGAAGAACAGTAGGAGGGGCAGTGGGGGCAGGAGTGGGCGGTGGCGGGGGGACATGTGGGGTGTGAGGCGTCAGGGCAGGGTACATTGGGGCATATGCAGGAGGGCTTTCTAGCATGGTATCAAGCAAGGAATCACCTTCTTCTTCCCCATCCATATGGCCCTTTCTTTTCTCCTCACGAGCTGGATAGCATTTTTGTACCCGGGCCCCATGCTCCCTGTTGGCTATTTCTACCGATTTTGTCATTTGATTTTGTAAATTTACTCTGGCGTGGTCGGCCATTGACATGCGTTCCTGTTTTCTTTCTTGAGCCTTCTGCTTTCTAGCTCTCTGCTCTATCTTTTTCCTCCAAAATCGGACAGATTCAAACATAGACGGGCGCGTTTTTCTTTTCATTAATTGTTCCTCTAAGTTGGTGAGAACTTGGGAATTAAAGGAGCCGAAAAGTGGCCACTGTAATTCCGCGTTACTTTGTTTCGTATATTTTACCCAGAATGAGGAAAACATTATGGCAGAAGGGCCATGTTTAACATACATCGTATGGCCAGGGGTCCCTTCTGGAGGAAGCGGACAAGCCGCCTCCAGCTGGGAGTCCTGCGTACACATACAACAACATAATTTCTTGAACTTACTACTGACTGGCATGCTTGTAAATAGGTAACAGACACCAGCGGGTTTTAAAATTCACCTCGCCTGCTTGGCTTTTGCAAAGGTCAATAACAGCAGAATCATACAGACTTGGTGGGTGATCAGTCCACCCTTACCTTACAGGGGTAGTTCTCTTCTGCAGACGTAGGGCTGTGTCCTGCTCCAGAAATTATTTGCTAGGGGACTCCAGCGAGGACGCGGTCATGTGGCCCAGACCGGGTGGGGAGGAACAGCGGGCGAGTCGTTCGGCTTACCGGATTGCAAGAATCCCTCGGGTAGGGCGCCTCCGTCGGAGTCTCTCCGTGCACCTCCTCACATCCACCGGGCCTGACCTTCGTACTCGTGGAGTCCCTGTTCGGGCGCCATTTGAAGAACCGGAATAACCCACTCACTGGGTCTCGGCGGCGGGGAATTGCCCAAGTCTTCCATACCCTTCATACGTAGTAAAAGGAGACACAGGAGCCTTCGTCTGCAGGAGGAACCCAGATTTATTCAAATAGCCCGGGCTATGGAACAGAGTCCCAAGCTCGTTAGAAACAAGACAGAGGAGGCTGCTGCTTTACTCCGCAGCTTACAAGCCTTTTATACTTTTTCATTCCAGTCTTTTGGCTGTTAGTCCATTGTTCAACCAGGGCAGTGTTTGCAGTTGATAACCAGATCCAGACGGTGTTTGTAGTTGGTGACCTGATCAAGGCTTGGTACTCAAATTATTGTTCACTCAGCTTGATCAAAGCACGGTCATTCAGGTCATTGTTCGATCAGCTTGATCAAAGCTCGGTCATTCAAACCATTGTCCAATCACCCTGATCAAGGCCCAGCAGTCAGACCATTGTCCAGATAACCTGATCACGGTGTCAAGGATGTTTACCAGGCAGGGAGCAGGAGATGGGAAACAAATCATTTACACAGGGCGTGAGTGTCTCATGGTTTTCTGTCGAACTGCAAAGAACAGGGGGTTGGGTGTGCGACAGTTCCCGGGCAGAAATGCAGGCTGCAAGATGGTTTTTGTCGTGTTAGTTAGAATTTCCTCAGGCATCAGCAGAAACGACCAGGTGGGTCGTGTGGAAGTGTTTGACACGAAATGGCAATGAAAAAACAATGGAGTCCTGGTACAAATGATACCGATCAGAAGAACACTTTTCCTCAGATCCACCCCAGCAGACTTCAGGAAGCAATGTGGGCAGAACACAACAAGCCCGATCCAATTCACATCTCTGCTGCTTGTCATTCAGAAACAATAATCATCACACCCTGTGAGCAGCTGGCTTGGTATATGGTGTACACTTATATAAGTGGGCACCTTGCATCAATCCAGATAACCCTTATGGTGAATTTAGTGGTCTTAGACAACCTTAGAAAGCTCTCTAAGAGGTAGCTGTGGAGAGCAGCTTTCAGGCTTAGTCCAGAAGGAGTGTAAAGCAGCTTGTTTTACCAGAACATAATCTTATAGGTATAGATTAAGTGAAAAAGAACCACACAGTGTATTGATAAAAATATGTATTTATTATAAGACACTCACTAACACATACCGGTATCTCCTAGCCGGAGATATACACAATGCACACAATACTTTTTAATAGAAACAGATAAGTAGCACGTAATACACAGTGGTCACCAGGGGGAGACCAAACTATATACTAAAATAGTGGTATGCGAACCACGACTTGAGTTAAGACTATACCCAGAAGACGTGGAAGTGTCGGGGACCCAAGGAACCACCCATGGTAAGTAACCAGGAGCCCCACGGAGGCCATGTGCAGAGTGGGAACACGACCGCAGGATCAATGCAAGTCAACGGGTAAGTCGCGGTTGCAATTTTAAAGAGGAACGACCCTTCCCAGTGGACCCTGAAGAAACCCAGTGGAAGACAGAAAGTTGGAGAGCCACCGCTGGAGTTGGATACCTTAGGAACCAGGATACCTGCACCAGGGAAGCTGGGTGTATAGGTGTGAAGTGGCGTCAGAAGCCGCTGTCGAACCCAATGGAGGGCTTCAGGACGATGTAGCTGCTGGGGAAGGTGAAAGTGTCCGGTGGAACCCAAAGATGGATTCAAGATGTGAAGAACCTGCAAGCAGAGGGGACAGAGTCTATGCCACTCAGGAGTGTCGAGAAGGCACGGAAGACGACTGCCCACAAATGTCGAGTGTTGCAGGAGAGCTGACGGTGACCTTGAAACTGCAGCTGTGTGGACCAGGCGATGCTGTGGAAGACCATGAGCCATACACAAGCTGTCCCACATCGGATGTCGAGAGTTGAGGGGTCGGTGTCCGGCGGGAGCACCAACAAGCCTTGACAACTGCAACCAACGTGGAAGTTGAAGAAGGTACAATGTCGGTACCAGCAAGGTCCAGCAGACATCACCACAAACAGGGGAGTCAGGGCAGGCCCCGAGCAATCAGGGGAGCCCAAAGAATTCAAAGATGACCCTCAAGAGGACCCACAGGCTGGAGACACTGGAGTCGCAAGAGGACCTCTAGCAGCTCACCAAAGATGCAGACCCACGGTGCAAGTGATGCAGTGAGGACAAAGATCTTGGTCACTGGAGATGCTTGAGGTTGGGGCTACTTGGAGCCCGAAGATCTTGGCAGAAGGAAGCCAACAAGCCTTTGCAACTGCAAGTCTACACAGTGCACAGGGGTTTGGTTCCTGGGGCTCCGACGAGGGATACTGGCCTCAAACTTGGTGAGAGGACAAGGCAGGCCTTGAGGGATGTGAAGAACCACCACCTGTGTTGCTGAGCCTTTTGTAGACCATGGGAGCCCAGGATCAGCAGACCGGTCAGCTTAGTTGCGGTGCTTGCAGATGCAGGGAAGTGACTCCTTCACTTCAAGGGAGATTCCTTCAGGTGTCTTGGATGCCCACAGGCCTTGGAAAGTTCCTGTATGGTGCACAGGCACGGACGTTGCAGCAGACGAGCAGGGCGAGGAGATCAGGAGCAGCAGGAGTCTTCTCGGTTGCAGCCTTGATGCCCAGAGCGAAGTCCAGAGAAGTCCAGAGTGCCCAGACGGTTGAAGAAGAAGAGGTGTCTCAAATTAATCTTGTCCCATGACGAATCTAGGGACCCACCCACAGGTAAGCCCTTAAGTACCCTAAGGAAAGGGTTGGGACGATTCAGGGGTCCCTCACTAAGGAGGGGCTGGACAGGTGGGAGGATACTCCCCTGTCCTTTGTCCTGTTTCGTGCCAGAGCGGGAGCTAATGGCTCCCTGAACTGGTTTGAACTGGACTATGCATGTAGGGCGCCAAGTGTGTCCTGCACGCAGACTATGTGGCGCTGGCAAGCGCCCCCACCCTGCCCCTATACACTAAACCCTGTCTGGGAGGTGGTCACACCTCCCTGTGACAGGATACCTACTGTTCTGCCTTCCTCTGCCTGAGCTTGGCTCAGCAGCAGGAAGGCAGAAACGTGTCTCTGTCCGGCAGCAGCCCTAGCTTGCTGTCCGGGCCTGGAAAACTGGTACCGGGAGCACCGAGGGCCTCCCAAAGGAGCTTTATGGTGCATGGAAACATACCTCCCACACCGTTTATGGTGTGGGGGTATGATTCCAACATGTTTGATACCAAACATGATAGGATTCATTACAGCCAGTTTCGAGATGGTCACGGCATAATGACGCGGTGCCCCTCTATGTGTTATATGGCTGGCTCACTTACAACCCGGGAGAATGGACTCCGTAGGCTGTAGGGGTGTCCTGCTCATGCAGGGGCACCCTCACACTTAGAACCGAGCACCCTGCCTTCAGGATTGTAAGGCCTGCCTTAGGGGTGACTTATAGGTTTTAAGTGCAATGACCTTAGATATAGGGAAACCTATGTCTTTCGCACCAGCTTACACAGGCTGCAATGGCAGGCCTGTAGTTACAAATTGAGTGGTCTCCCATGGGTGGCATAATATATGCTTCAGCCCATGGGGGACCCCTGGTGTACCTATGCCCTGGGCACCTTAGTACCATAAACTAGGGACTGATAAGGTTGCACCAGTTTCCAATCTGGGATGTACCTAAGTACTTACCAAACCAATTTGGGGGAGAAAGCACAGAGACTGGGGTCCTGATTAGCAGGATCCTAGTCAGACTAGTCAGAAACAGCATTACATCAAGCAAAAAGTGGGGGTAACCATAAAAGCAGATCCTACTTTCCTACACACCCCCTTCAGGTAGCCACGGGGCAAGCAGAAGCTACTGGGCATTAACTATGATGGTTGAGGTTATTTCCCTTTGATGTCCCAGGATCTGTCCTGCTATGGCTTGGCAAACTGGACCACACACCCCCTTCATCACTTGGCTCTCTGTGGCAGTCATGGGAAGCAATCACAGGTTTCTCAGGGCGGCAGCGTGGGAGTGCTCAAGACCAGCACTCAACATACACACATCCGTATGATAAATGATTTTCCAACCCAGTACTTGATTTCCTAAAAACAAAGTTTATTACACTCTAGCAACAAAACATTACATTTCTATATAGACAGGATTCAAGATAGTGTCCTGGCCCTAGAATCCATAGGTTCCTTTCCCTGCTATGGCTGCGAGTGCCTCCTTTGTGACTTAGGTGGATTCCATGGTCCCAACCTCCCAGACACCACTTAATAAGAATGAGCTCATGTGCAACTTTACCCACAATAATTTTAATAGTGCACAGTCTCTCAGTCTTTGCACAGCTCCACACCCAAAGCAATTGTGAGGCTGTTGATCGTGTGGATTCTTGGCAGCTACTCTGCTTTCTGCGGCCTTCGCTGCTCCCCCGCTTTTGGGGTGGAGTGTGAGCCAGTTGTCCCAGTCAGGCTTTTCTCGCAGTTACGTCTGCGACTGTTCAGTTGGTCAAGCTCTTCTACGGAGGGCACTAAGACTCCGTGATCATCATGCCTGTTCACACTGCAGTCCCCACCTTATCTGTACAGGTCCCTAAGGTTCCAGCCACGGGTCGGCTGGGTCCTTGGGAACAGGTGATGTGATGGGTGAAGCTCACTGGGTGTCCACATGGTACTTCTTGGCACAGCAGCATTGGTTATGCCAAACTCGATCTCTTGGCACTGCAGCTCAGGTCACGCCACACTCGATTACTCGGCACAGTGGCTCAAGTCATGAGCCAGTCGATCACCTGGCACAGCAGCTCAGGTCACACTGCTGCAGAGAACTTCAGGCACCGCAGCTCAGCAAGCCCACGTTTTTAGGATTCTGACCAAGAAACACAAGAAAGTCTACAGTCTGTCAGCACCTGGGCTCACAGATCAATCTCCATAGCCCTCTGCTCCAGCAGACCTTTTTACACCAGACTCACGCAGTACTTTAGACTTCCTAGACAGTCACTCCTAGTGTAGGGTTGGTAAGCTCTTCCCCTCTCTGAGCAGACAGGTTGATTTCTTGTCAATCAGGACAAGTGAACAGCTCTTACAGCAAGGGGTAGACTTCAAGTGAAGGCCCCACACCTCTGCAAAGCTGGCTATCAGCAGGACAAGCTCTAATTGCACAGCATTCCTCTGAGTGCTCTGTGGAACATTCCCTTCCATGGTCAAAGAGAACTTGGAACTGGAACAACAAGTGGGTCCTTAGAGTAGGTCTCACTTTCATACAGTCAGAGTAAACAGGAGATGTGGATCCACGGTGTGCACTTTTAGAACCAGTTTAGGGTGGTGCTCCTTTCAATTGTACTCTGCAGCCTGCTCTCCAGTCACAACCTTTGTGTATAGTGATGCTCCTCACAGCAGGGTGAACACCAGCTTGAACAACAACAGAGGAAAAAAGTGGTGTGAAGTTTTTGCCATTAGTCACACTGAGGAGTGATCAGGGGAAGGCAAAAGGTGGCCTCAAATTAGGGGTACCTTATTACTTTGAACAGAAACCGCATCCCCACCTTTCACCCACACCATATAATTAAGGGCAGTGATACTTGAACACTAATCAGCAGCTCTTCTCGCAAAATCCCTAATTTAAGCCTTGTCTTATGGTCCCCTCTTTAGGGTGTAGGTCTCCTTCCTCCACCTTGAGTAATGTCAGCAATACATGTCCACCATCTGGAAAACAACATCGCCCTATCTTGTGAAAAGGACCAGGCCAGTCTAGGGCAACAAAAATGGATCTCACAAGCCTCCATTACTCTGATTACCTCACATAAACAATGTAAGTACCATGCAGGCCACATGCACAAACATGCACAATATACATCTGTGATGTCAGTGCGAAGATCTGGGTAAGCTCACAGAAGTGAACCATTGCTCGAGTGGGCCAGTAGACCTCCACTCCAGTGACATAGATAAAAAGGTTGGGACACAACTATGGATTCTCAGAAGAGAGCACACTGCAACCACTGGTCTAGGGACCAAAACCATTACATGAGCAGTTGAGTGTTTGTATAATGAGGACACGCTTTGTGCGGTCCTCCAGATCACAGGACGGGGCCAGGACCTCACTTGTGTCACGGGACTGGCCTAGGCCTCTGTGCACACTAGATAAGTGTGAGGCAAGGGCCAAAAATTAAAAAAAAACAGAATACCACATACAAGCAGACAGGCACTCAGAGCAGGGGAAAAAGAGTGCATACTATGCAGAGGACATTCCAGCACCAAAAGAGGCCCCTCTCAGATCAGACGACCCATAACCTTACTCCATCTTTGGAGAGTCTTGTCATTAGATTGGCAAAACTGGTAGGAAAGTCCATCTGCACTCCCATGATTCATTCCGGTCTTGTGCTGTACTATAAAATATAGACCTTGCAGTGAGATAGACCATCTCAGCAACTTGGAATTCTCACCCTTCATTGTCATCAACCACTTGAGTGGTTTCTGATATGTCTGCACCACAAACTTAATACCAAATAGCCTGTTGACATAGGAATGTTTCCTGCATGGTTGTGTTCCTCTCCCTGAGTGCCCAACTGTGAGTATCTGGTTTCCTGGTTTTGATTTTGGCCACAGCCTCAGTCCTGGACTTGTTCTGGACTGAAGCCCAGCAAGCATGCCCTCATTTGTCTCACAGTAGTCTATTGCCCCTATCATGTGCCTTGAATGTAGAGCAGTATTGGTGGTGTACCTTGTTTTATGAATCAGTAGCTGTGACTAGTCCTTTTTATGTGTTGCACCGGAGTGTACACCTACAGGCCCGCTCATGTAAAGTTCCACATTCATGCACTAAACCAGATCCTAGCACTAACATCCCAAGAACATGTTATGAGTGTGCTGGATGTTTCATGTAATGTCTGCATGAGTGAAGCAGAGCAATGGAGAACTGTGGATTACATTTTGGAAGTCTTTTACTGTGCACAAGATGGAGTTGAAGTTTTCCCAGGCAGTGGCGGTGTAATTGCTGACATTCCTGAAGCTGGAGGGAGGAGACCTAAACACTGAAGTGAAGCAAAAGGAGATACGGCTCATTTAGAAATCCGAAAGGGTCCATTTGCTGAGAGGGGTTACCTAGTCTTCCTAAGCACTGCCATTTGGTAGATGATGAGGATGAAGGGTGGGACTGCAGTCTCTATTGTTCAGAGTGTGAAGGGTCCTTTAGGTATTGCCAACCTTTTCCTCTTTTCTTATCACTTTGCAGTGTGGCTGTTGATCATGAGGTGCAGAAAGATCACACCTCTTTGCGGCTCTGTTGTAGGTACTCTGGGCTGGAGACTACCGTACAGTGAAGAGCATCATTCTACACACAGGCTGTATGTGGAGAACAACCTGCAGAGGGCGCATGAAAGATGAACCACCCAAACTGGCTTTGAAAGTGCAAATAGAGAATCCACATTCTAAAAGTGGAACCCATTTATCCATTTCTTATTCCAGTTCCAAGTTCTCTCTGACCAATGATGGATTTGTTCCACAAAGTACACAGAGGATTGCTGTGCAACCAGACCTGGTGTCTACCTGACAGCTGCTTTCCAGGGTTGAAGGAACATCACCTGAAGTCTTACCAGGAAGGAAGAAGCTTTTCACCTGTGCTGAAGCACCTGGATGCCAACCTGTCTGCTGAGAGAGGAAAGCAGCCCGCCAACTGTGCAGAAGGTGTGATTGTCTAGGAAGAGAGGAGCAGTTTGACACCAGAAGCGTGAGAGTCTGTCCACAAAGGAGGACTGAGGCGAGTAATCTGCATACTCTATGGAACCTGGGTGCTGTCTCTCCGGATGAGCAGCTTGAGTCGGGAACTGGGACATGTAAAAATGTGTCAAGCAGACTGTGCCATGTCATCTACAAACTAGGCCCAAGCGAACTGTGCCGGAACGGACTGTGCTGCTGCAACAACGGACTGTGCCCGAGCTGATGCGGATGTGGCAAAGAGAAGCTGAGCCCATGCAGACCATGCAGATGCAACAACAAACTCTGCCTGAGCAGACAGTACTGCTGCATCACTCAATCAATCAGGGAATTGTGAAGCGCGCTACTCACCCGTGAGGGCCTCAAGGCGCTGGTGGGGGGGGAGGAGGGAATGCTCTGGGTCAGCTGAAGAGCCAGGTATTGAGCCTCCTCTTGAAGGTGTGCAGGGTGGGGAGCGTCTGATGTTGATCGGGAGCTCGTTCCATGTCTTTGCCGCGACGATGGAGAAGGCTCTTCCACCGGCTCTGGATGCGCGGGGTTTCGGCAAGGGCTAGGTCGGCGGAGTGGAGGTTTCTCTTGGGTACGTGGAAGGAGACTCTTTCGTTGAGGTATTGGGGTCCGGTGTTGTGGAGGGATTTGTGGGTGAGTAGCTTGAAGGTTACTCTCTTCTCGGCGGAGAGCGAGTGGAGGTTTTGCAGGTGTTGGGTGATGTGTCATTTCGTGGGATGCCGAGGACGATTCTAGTTGCAGTGTTCTGGATGGTCTGGAGTTTGCGGTGCAAGGATTTGTTGATTCCGGCGTAGAGGGCGTTCCCGTAGTCCAGTGTGCTAGTTTCTGGATTTGGGGGGGGGATTCATTTGAAGGTCTTGCGAAGGATGCGGAGGGTGTTGAAGCAGGTGGAGGCGACGGCGTTGATCTGTCGGGTCATGGTGAGGGAGAAGTCGAGTATGATGCTGAGGTTTCGGGCGTGGTCCGTGCATCAATAAATGATTCCATGTCTGGGTCATACTGCCCTAAGAAGACTGCATGTAGATGACTCTGGGACCCTTAACCCTGCTTCCCAAGGCTCCATCTCTCCCAAAGCCCAGAAGCAGGCTTATCACCCAGATACCTGCTATGACACCATAGCCATAGACGCCTGCTCAGACTACAGTTGGCTGCCTCGATTGCTGCCTGCTTTGGTTGCAGCCCAAGCACAGACGCACCTTCAGCCTGCTCCCCTCCTCCCATTAGAGAGAAGGGCCTGATTACGAGTTTGGTGGTCCATCGGACTGCCGAACCCGTGGTGGTGCGGTGGTGGTCGGGGACCGCCGCACCAGTGGTCTGACTGCCATATTACGAGTACAGAGATCGGAGCGCTATGGGACCGCCGCAACCGCCAGGGATTTGTGATCCCTCGTGGTGGCGCAGCGGTCAGGGGAAGCAATATGCATGGCGATGCCGCTGCGGCATTGCCATGCATATTACAAGTTTCCCCACTGCCAGCCTTTTCATGGCGGTGAGCCCGCCATGAAAAGGCTGGCAGTGGGGAAACTAAGGGGGCCCTACAGGGCTCCCTGTTGCTCCTGTGCATGGGAATGGACCCCCTTTTCTGCGTGGCTTGGACTGCACAGTCCACGCTGTGCAGGAACAGCCTTAGGCACTCCGACTGCAGCACCTTTTCAATAAGCACCGCAATGGGACCGCCGCGCCGCCCACCTGCCAGATAATGAGGAAACTCATAATCTGGCGGGAGGTCGACTTTGGCGGTCTGGGAGTGGGACGCTGGTGTGGTGGCCTGCTCCCAGACCGCCAGAGTCGTAATCAAGCCCTTAGTCAGGCGTGTATTGCAGGTCCCCACTGGCCGCGCAATAGAAATTGGCAGACACCGCTGTGGTGAGAAAATAAAACATGAGGACTGCTAAGTGAACTGAGCGCACAACTTTGTAAAAAGGGATAATCTGCACCTGTGCTTGACACCTACCCAGTCAGAATTCTAACCCAGGAGACTGCGGGAGAGACAGTGTGAGAGGGACAAGAGGAGAACACCAGCCCCAAACTCAGTTGCATTATGCCAGTGAAACATTGGTATCTGGTGGCTGCCTTATGTAGTATTGGCATTTCTGTGTCTATTAACATACTTTTTGGTAACAAAGTAAAAACCCCAAGTTTAACTATCCGTTATTGTGGTGTTGGGTGATGTTTTGAGTTTTGAGCTTGAAGCACTCCCATGCTATCTCCATGAAAGCCTGTGACCCATCACCATTGCTACCACTGAGAGGCAGCCACTGGAGGGGTTGTACTTGGCCCAGTTTGGAAAGCTATAGTAGGATAGGCCCAGGGCATCAGACACAATGACCACAGCCCCCATGGTGGAGGCTCAATAGCTCATGCTTACCCCGTGCCCTCCCAAACAGTTCCTGACAGATACAGCCCGAACCTTTTCAAAGCTCCAATTATATTGACAAACCATTCCTTCTCAATGGCAGTCCAGTTCTGTTCTCTGGGCAATAACCTACGAGTAATGTAGGCAGCAGCAAGCTCTCTGCCTTTGTCATCGAGCTGAGCCAGAACCACCCCAACTCCTGTGTCTGAGGCATCCATCAGCACAATGAAGGGGGGACTGTAGTCAAAGGCCTTCAGCACAGGTGCGTTGCACAGTACTCTCTTAGGGTCCCCACTCGTTTTTTGACACTCCTCAGTGCAAATGACCTCCTTGGGCTACTTCCTAGATGTCAAAACTGTCAAAGGGGCAACTTTGGTTCATTGTCAGCTACAAAGTTCTGTAGGAAACAGTGAGCCAAGAAAGGCTTTCACTTGTGTTTGGGTAGTGGAGACTTCTAACTCTACCACAGACTGAATCGTGGCATCCAATTAATGTATTTTCCAGTTAGCACCTGATGCCCATGGTAGACTACAGTGGACTGCCCTGCCTGGCGTTTGGTTGTTTTGATGGTCAATCTTGCCCTCATATCCTGACCAGCACCTGTTCTATGGGCTTCAGGTAGTCTTCCTATGACTTGCTAAACACTGCAATGTCATCCAAGTAAGTCACACTGAACTCTTCAGTCTATAACAGAACATAGTTCACCAGGGTGTGAAAAGTGGCAGGAGTATTTTCTCGACCCAAAGGACATTATCCCTCAGGCATAGAACATGCAGTATTCCCCTTAGCATTAAGTGCTAAAACAATCTTCCTGTAGCCATTAGTCAATTCAAAGGCGCTCAACACCCAGCAGGGTCACACGCTTATCAGCTCTGGGGATTGGAAGGACATCTGTCTTAGTGCCTTCATTGAGGGCGTGGTAGTCCACATAAAACCACAAGTCTTCGGAAACTTGCTTGGGCACCAGCACCACTGGATTGGCCCATTGACTGTGAGATCGCTCAATCAGTCCAGCATCTTAGCCACTTCCACATTATTGCACTCTTGAACATTGTCACACATGTGACAAGTCTTGCTTTTGACATGCTGACCATCTCTGGTGTCAATCTCATGAACAGAGACAGGTGTCAACTCTGGAGGCAGTTTGAAAAGATGAGAAATTAGACCCAGTACCTCTTTAGATTCTTTGTGCTGATCAAGCATCAACTCAGGGGCAAGTTGTACCCTTTCCATCCTTCATGTCACCATGCAGAAAGGTAGGAGAAGGCTCACTGTGTTCATCAACTTCCTCTGCCATAAATCCTGTGCCATAGCCATGATGTTCACTGGATAATCTCTTTACAGAGGTTTGGCTTACATCAGCTCATATGGAACACCCCTCTTGGGTTCCTTTATTGCACATGTGCCCACCAAGTATTTCATATCAGAAATGTTTTGCACTACCGTGGATGACCCATACCACTTATCTTTTAAACTCTAGGAAAAATGGGTGTTAGCAACAACTTCTGGTCCTACTGGGACCAATTCAGCGATCCTTTCTGGTCATACCATCCTTTCATCCACTCCTGGCAAGCCTGAAGATTTTTCTTCTCTTGAGCCATGTATTACGCCATCAAATTCCTGTGCCCAGTCACATAGTCCATCACATCCTTCTGTAGGGACCTTAGAGTTTCTTCTCACCATTCTCTGATCAAGCAAAGGTACCAAAATAGAACTTAAAAGGGACTGAAGCAAAAACCCTTCGGTGTAATTACCCTGTAAACGAGCAAAAGACATTGCAGGTGAAAATGCTACTTTCTACTGTGGTTCTCTGGCAGAGTTCCCATCAAGCTCCTAAGAATCTTGCTAAATCTCGGCACTAACCCATTGGATTGTGAATGGTATGATGTGGAGAAATGGTAGGTCACACCAGCTTGTTCTCACATTACTCTCATGTATGAGGAAATAAAGTTGGTTTCCTGGTCAGAAGCCAAGGTTTTGGGAATTCCAACCCTAGAAAAGATACCTTGAGGAGGCCCAGGGTAGCACATTTGCAGTTATGCTCCTCAGAGGTACTGCCTATGTATACCTGGTTTCATGATCCACCACAACCAAGATGTACTTGTTTCAGGGTGCTGAGGGGGGAGGGGGCGGTGGTCATATGGAACTACAATGTCTAGTCCCAACTGCTCAAATGGGGCATCTACAATGGGCAGAGACACCAACAGTGCCTTGGTCTTACCTCCAAACTTACCACTCAAATGGCAAGTGAGACAGGCTGTACAGAACCTCTACAGAATCTCACTGTGCCTCTGCCAATCCCTGGCCAGTAGAACAGAGGGCCAAACCTATCCCCGAGCATCTCAACCACATTTGCCCTGCTAAGCACACTTGCTGGGTGAGTGTCAATAGGAAGTTCCTGTTCACAAACCACTCACAAACCAATCCAAAACATTGTTTTCCCAGATGAAGCTGTCTCTGATGTTTTCCCCTCTCTCTCCAATCCTCTCCTTGTCTTTCTTTTTCTTTCCATTTCCCAAACCTCACCCTCACTTTTTCTCTCCTCAAATGTGCATTCTTCCCATCTCTTCGTCCTCCTTTCCTCTTATTCCTGGAAAACTAATTTCAGCTTCATCCTCTCAAACTCCCTAACACCCTTAGCTTTCTGGAGAGACAATTGCAAGTTCAGGGTCTCAGCTAAACGTAACCACCCAAGGAAAAAACTCCTGTAGTCTGTGTCAATGGTACTAAAGAAACTGTTGGCTTTGACTACCTTGAGCACACATTGAAAAGCAAATTTGGGAATACACATGGGGTGTGGCTGGAGAATGAAGTAGCAAGAATTAACACAGGTGCAGTTTTACCCACAACACTCTAAACAGCACGCATTCTCTCAGTCTTTGTACAGTACAGAACACTCCTGCTTCTGGGACTGAGCACTTGCCAGTCATTTCACTTACATCTGCTCAGTTGCTGTGGTCTAAGTTGTATACATGCTACCCACACAGCTGTGCAGGTCCCGAAGGTTGCAGCCATGGGTTACCTGGGGTTCTTGGCATCAGGTGAGGCAACGTGGGGACTCACTGAATGGGTGAGTGGCCCACGGCTCAGGTCACTACTGCAGTCAGGTTCTTCATGGCACATGGATGCTGGTCTCAGCACTTGATCTCCTGGCACAGAGACTCAGGGCATGCCACACTTCATTACTTAGTACAGTGGGTCAGGCCGCACTGCAGTTGATTACTGGGCACAGAGGCTCAAGCCAAACCACTGCCGACAACTTCAGGCATACTAGCTGGGTATGCCTGACGCTGGAATCACATGAGAGTCTACAACCCACCAACACTGGGGCACACAGATTGCTTTTCGTATTCCTACGCTCAGGCAGACCCACTCATCTGGGGTCAAGCTGCCCTTCGCTCCTACAGGACACTCCTGCAAGGTTGCCAGGCTTCCTCCCTCTCTCAGCAGGCAGGCTGGCTTCTAGGTATCTAGGACAGATGATCTGCTTTTACAACAAGAAGTACATTTCAGGTGATGTCCCCTCACCTCTGGGAAGCTGGCTGTATTTGGCAGACATCAGCTCTCTGTGAAAAAAACGTACCTGACTGTGAGCCCCAACTTCCATGATGCCCATTGTCCATGCACGTCACGCCACCATCTATAAGGAAGGAAGAAAACAAACCATCAGACATAGAAGGTGAACTAACAAAAAAATAGAAAGGGTGGAAAGACTAATGAAGGAAGAACAGAAAGGTAAAAAGTACCATATAAATCTCACCGGGGGGGGGGGTCTCTTGGGACACACAGAAAGGAAAGTCGGAAGATGCCTGACCCAGGACCCACGTAAAGGAGGAATCTTATGATTTACCTATGCCAGTCCTAAAAAGGAGCTGGAGGTGACAGCAATGCCTCACCTAGGCCAAGAGGAGGAAAGAGCCACAGGCCATGTCCCGTCATGACCCACAGAAGGATACTCGCTTCCCAGGTGCGCACTGAGTGACAGAGAGGACCGAAGGCGCAAACATACCTGACCTCCTGGAGCCCTGGCTGGGCTTGGGGAAGCAAATGAGCACTCACTCGGACTTCCAGGGCGGCTTGACCATCTGTAGTGCCAGTGAAAAGCATGGCATGCAACCAAATGGCCAGGCTCAGGAGACCCTGCGACCTGGATGTTCAGAGCCCCAGCTGGGCCTCAGGCTCGGTAAACAGCTCAAGGATTTCCTGGACATGTGCAGAGGACGTTAACGGTTATGTCCTCCGTACACGGCCACAGTGGCGCGGATGTAACCATTATGTCCTTGGCACAGAAAGGGTTAAAGAGGTGCATCGTCAACTTTTTCCTTAATTAGAGCAGCTGCTCGGAGGTTCTGATGGATATGGGGATGTTGGTCAAGATCATAGGTGCATAAGTGGATGTGGTCTGTGGTTATTTATATTCATCTAGAAAAAGGCCTATGTAAGTTTCAAGGGGAAGGGCGGTGTTAGAAATGGGATTTTTGGTAGGCTTGGGCGTGGGCCAAAGCCAGGCAAAAACCACCACTCTAGTCAGGATAAGGGAGTTACATGTCTAAAATAACCCCTGCTCACCCCCTTGGTAGCTTGGCATGAGCAGCCAGGCTTATCTTAGAGGCAGTGTGTAAAGCATTTGCACATAACCGACAGTAATACAGTGTTCGCACCACAAAAGGACACCACACCAGTTTAGAAAAATATCCAATATTTTTATATAATTAAGACAAGACCAAAAACAATAAGAATCCACAATACTATACTTAAAAGTTCACAGTTCCAAAAATACGCTGATTAAAAAGAGTTCCTTGTGTGGATAGCTCCGTCCCGGCTACCACGGCGTCGTGAACAACAAATCCAACAGTTCTGACTGGTCGCGGGGTCGCGGGCCAGCTACGGTGTCGGGAAGACCCACAAACAGTACCTGTGAGAGATGCAGGGCGTTGAGGCCCTTAAAGTCACTAGCGTTCCAGGTCGAGCTCCTCTCTGATGGAATCAGGAGCGCTGGCACCGGCAGGCGTCGGGTGCTGCGGTGCGAAGTGCAGCGGTGCAGCGTGCGGTGCCCCCAGTTCGCGGTGCGAGCAGCGGCTCGGTGGCAGCGTCAGATGGCGTCATCGGTGAGACCAGGGTCGCGGTGCGAGACGAAGGCGGTGCTCGCCACGGTGCTGGCAGGTGACGGTGCAAGCAGCGTCGTCGTCGTTGCTGAAGCGCTGTCGTCGGCTGACGAACTGGAGTCGATGGCGCCGGTGTCGGTAGGCCAAGGCTGCGGTGCGGGATGAGGGCGGTGCGTCGTGTGACTTACGAGCGGTGCCCTCGAATCACGGTGCAAGCAGCGGCGTCGATTTCGGCAGGAAGTGGCGGCGTCAGGCAGGCCAAGGCGTCCTCGTGAAGCAAGGCGTTGCGGAGTGCGGTGCCCACAGGTCGCGGTGTGAGCAGCGGCTCGGTGGCGGTGTCAACAGGCGTCGTTGGTGAGACCAGGGTCGTGGTGTGGCATTGTGGCGGTGCTCTCTGCGGTGCCAAAGCGAGGCGTGAAGCGAGGTGGTGCGGAGTGCGGTGCCCACAGGTCGCGGTGCAAGCAGCGGCTCGGTGGCGGCGTCCACAGGCGGCGTCGGTGAGACCAGGGTTGCGGTGCGGCGTTGCGGCGGTGCCCCCTGCAGTGCCAAAGCTTTGGCGTGAAGCGAGGCGGGCGGAGTGCGGTGCCCACAGGTCGCGGTGCAAGCAGCGGCTCGGTGGCGGCGTCAACAGGCGTCAGTGAGACCAGGGTTGCGGTGCGGCATTGCGGCGGTGCCCTCTGCGGTGCCTTCAGGACACGGAGTCCGCAGTGGCGTCGTAGACGTCGTCGAGTTGGTGTTCTTCGGGTGGCAGCACAAAACACACAGTCCCCAGTGCTGCGGGTCGAAGAACTTGAAGTCTTTGCGGTTCCTGAGACTTCGTGAACAGGGGGCAAGCTCTACCTCAAGCCCTTGGAGAGACTCACAAATTAGGTTGCAGAAAGTCCAGTCCAGGCCTTTCACTGCCCAAGACAGAAGCAGCCACTGCAGGTCAGCCCAGCAAAGCACCCAGCAAAGCAGTCATTCCTTTTCGCAGCTTCTCCGGCTCTTCTTCTTGGCAGTCTTCTTATTCCAGATGAGTTCTAAAGTTCAGGGGTCTGGGCCCCAGTATTTGTATCCAAAAATCCTTTGATCTTTCAGGCAGAGGGTGTCTGTGCCCGGCCAGAACCAGTTCTGCCTTCTCTGGTGTGATTTCCTGGCAGGAGGTGGAGAAGGCATTGTCAGAGGCAGACCAGGCCCTTTGAGGTGCAAGGAAATCTCCTCCCCCTTCCCCCATCGCAGCCCAGGTCTATTCAGCCCTTTCCTGACCTACCTAGACTATCTGGAGCCCCTCCGGCCCCCCAGCCTTCTGTCATCCAAAACCCAGACAGGCAATCCACATTCCAGCAGAGGCACACGGGATGACTGAGCAAGAAAATACCTACTTTCTAAAAGTGGTATTTTCAAACACAGAATGTAAAAATCACCTTCACTAAAAGATGCATCTTTAGATTCTGAGTTCAGGCATACTAAATTCTATTTTCTAACTGAATTCCCCGGGCCAGTTATGTTTATAAGATGTTATAAACAAACCTCCCATTCTATCCTATGGGGAACTGGTAGCCTTGCAATAGTGAAAAACGAAATTGGCTGTAATTCACTATCAGGACATGCCACACACACCAGGGCATGTCCCACCTTTCACATACACTGCACCCTGCCCACAGGGGTACCTTGGGCCTACCTGAGGGGTGTCTGACATGTAAGAAAAGGGAAGGTTAGGGACCGGCCAGTGTGTGCACTGGCCAAGTCAACATGGCAGTACAAACTGCGCGCAGGCTTCTGCAATGGCAGTTCTGAGTTACCGTTTTCAGGGCTACTCACGGGGTGGCACAACCAGTGCTGCAGGCCCCCGAGTAGCATTTGATTCACCAGCCCTGGCACACGCAGTGCACTTTACTAGGGGCTAACAGGTAAATCAAATATTCAATCATGGAAACACCCATCCATAACACAATTTACACAGAGAGCATATGCACTTTAGCACTGATTAGCAGTGGTAAAGTGCCCAGAATCCTAAAACCAACACAAACAGGTCAGGGAAAAATAGGAGGAAAAAGCAAAAGTTTGGGGATAACCTGCAAAAGGGCCATTTCCAACACAACCCTCTTCCAGCCTAAAGCCAGGGGAGACCAATCCATACCTCGATGGGCTTCCCTGCTTGGGGCGATAGAACACGGAACCTGGCCCGCAACAGCAGGGTTTCCTTCCCGTTTTACGCCTTCCTGAACCTAGTTGGATTCCTCTATCCATATTCTCAGGGCCCACTAAGCTGACCCATGGGGGACCCTTCTCCTCACCTGTGGACCCCATCTGTGCAGCACCTAAACTTACTTGGCTCACAGATGTGTCCCAACAGGCAGACAGGACCCCCATGGCCAACACAAGGTGTGGCCCAGTCCACCCCCGGGGGTGACTCCTTTCCCCCTCCCAGGGGCAAATCTGTCCCTCCGGACAGCCAGCCACAGTGGGCACTGACAGCTGTCAGTGATGAGAGCCAGGCCTCATGCCTTTCAGGCCACTCCAACCGTTGCGGCATCAGAGAGTGGGGGGCGGTAGCCCCAGGTGCCTGGCATCCTTTCTCCACTCTCCCCCCTGCCAAGTCAGGTATGGCATCCTGACACTGGCCCACCAGCGCAGGGTCTGTACCCTGCGGCTGGACAGGAGACTGGGGTGGGCTCTCCCACACCCTCTCCTTCTCCCTGGGGCTCTGTACCCTCCCACCTGGAGCAGTACCCCCTTCCCAAATTGTCAGGGCACCTGTGATAGGTGTCCTGCACAATTCGTCCAACAGTTCAGGGGTGCTATTCTGCAACTGGTACGCCAGCCCAGGGTCTGTACCCTGGGGCTGAACCAGGGGCTGGGGTGGGCTCTCCCACACCCGGTCCTCCCCCCTGGGGCTCTGTACCCTCCCACGTGGAGTGGCACCCCCAGAAGACAAACTGGTAGGGGCACTGTTTGCAGTAGCCCCTGCCCCCAGGTCAGGGGGGACACCCTGAACCTGGTCCGCCAACCCAGGGTCTGTACCCTCAGGCTGACCAGAGGTCTCGGGCGAGGCTCTCCTCCCCTTACCCCTCCTTCTGGGGTCCTGCACTCTCCTCCCAGGAGAAGCACCCCCAGAACCATAAACTGTCAGGACACTGGAACCTGACCTCCCAAACAATTCTCCCACCAGTTCAGGACCTCTCTCCAGCAACTGGTCTCCCAAACTAGGGTCTAAACCCTCAGGTTGCACCGGGGTCAGAGGCGAGGACTCCCTCCCACTGCACCCCCTTCCAGAGTTCTGCACCCTCCCACCTGGAGTGGTACCCCTAGAAGACAAACCGGTCAGGACACTGCTTACAGTCGTCCTTCCCTCCGGGTCAGGCAGGACCTGAGCCTGGCCTCCCAACCCAGGGACTAAACCCTGTGGCTGAGCACCTGCCCGGCGCACGAGGACTTCCTTGGGAGCATGCATGCCCCCCCTGAGGGTAACACATGACTCATGTGTTGTGTGACAGTCTGCCAGGCGCAGATCTCCCGACCCCTGTCCATCTGACAGTGCGCGAAGATCCCCCAGGACAGAAGTGGTGTCACCATGGTCACTCCTAGGAGGCTCAGCCCTTCTTGCTGGCCCCTGACCCACTGGTTCTCCCACTGGGGAACACATCCCCCTCTCACCCCTCAATCTGGACTTCTGCACCCTCCACTTAGGAGCGGCACCGCCAGACACCAGAACCGCTGGAGCTCTGTTTACAGACACTCCACGTTCTCCTGACAGTAGGAGATCCCCCTCAACAGACGGCCTGCCAGTACAGCCTAGGCTCCCCACCTGGTGTTTCCTCCTGGAACCACCCAGGCTCTGGGACCTGGTTTTGGGCACCTTGGGCCGCAGCCCATTCCCACTCCTTCTCCGCAGAGACAGGACGTGAGTCCCTACACCCTACCCACAACACCGGGCCCTATCTGGGCTACCACAAACCTTTCCCACCACCCTCGGTTGGGAAATACCTAAGCCGCTTCCTTCCGGGTCACCCCCAGATGCTTCTCCAGACCCTCTGGAATCCACCAAAAGGTCTGCCTCCAGTGCAAGCTCCCTGGGGTCAGAGAACTCACACTCCACTGGGTGTTGGCATAGCTCTGGAAAACAGGGACTTAAAATATGCTCTCCAACAATTGAATCACACAGCCCCACACATGTGTTAACCAAACTACCCTTCACCCATCCATCCAGTGCCTCGGACAAGTACCCCACATCATTCTCACAAGACTGGTGAGACAGTGCCTGACTGTTGCTGTCTCTTAACCCATACTCTTCTGGCTGGTCTCCATACTCACTTACTAGGGCTTCTATCATGGGGGAACATCTCTCCCTGCACCTCTCATCTAGAGTCCGTAGAGTGTCCCTCCCACTACCAGGAAAATGATCCCCTGTGCCAGTTCCCCAATCCACCTCAGGGACACTGCCTACCACTGGAGTAACCTCACAATCCTGAACCCCCTGGTGTATGTCAACCCCCTCCTTGAAGCAGGGTCCCAAATCTGTGTGTGGGTGTACCTCATCCTTAGTACTGGACCTAACACTTTTGCTGCCACCATCTGGGCTTGGCCTAGCCCTACTGGCTGCCCAGTCCAGCTCTCTCATTTTAGTGTCATGGTCTAACATCATCTTCCTTTCCTCCATGGCTATTCTTTTGTCTTCCCTCTCACTTTCTATCCTGAGTTTCTCCAATTTGAACTTCCTTGCTTCCCGCCTGTCCTCCAGCTCCTCTGGGGACAAACTGCTGCTGCCTAGTTGAGAGGGTGGCCCCCCTCCCAAGAATACATCCACCCTTGGAATAGGCTCCTCTGCCTCCATGCCAAGATCCCCAGACAGCTCACTACCATGTCTGGCTGCTACCCAGGCCCTCAGCGCCTTTTGTAGCTCCTCTCTTCTGGTGAGGCCCCTGATTTGGATTTTGAGGTTTTTGCAGATCACCTTCAATTCCTTCACATTGTAGGTTTCTAACCTCTCCTCCTCAAAGGCCACTTCCAAGGATGCAACCAATGATGCAATTGATTCAGGCATGACGAAGTAGCAAGTTCAAACTGGCAAGACCAAAAAAAAATAGGCCAAAAAGAAAAAGAACCAGTATGTGGCACGTAATGGTCTGCGATATGGTAGTAGTGCACACCAATCAAAGTAAGTCAAGTGCAAACGCAAGTCCTATCCTCACCGCTGACAACCAATGTTAGAAATGGGATTTTTGGTAGGCTTGGGCGTGGGCCAAAGCCAGGCAAAAACCACCACTCTAGTCAGGATAAGGGAGTTACACGTCTAAAATAACCCCTGCTCACCCCCTTGGTAGCTTGGCACGAGCAGCCAGGCTTATCTTAGAGGCAGTGTGTAAAGCATTTGCACATAACCGACAGTAATACAGTGTTCGCACCACAAAAGGACACCACACCAGTTTAGAAAAATATCCAATATTTTTATATAATTAAGACAGGACCAAAAACGATAAGAATCCACAATACTATACTTAAAAGTTCACAGTTCCAAAAATACGCTGATTAAAAGAGTTCCTTGTATGGATAGCTCCGTCCGGGCTACCACGGCGTTGTGAACAACAAATCCAACAATTCTGACTGTTCGGCGGGGTCGCGGGCCAGCTACGGTGTCGGGAAGACCCGCAAACAGTACCTGTGAGAGATGCAGGGCGTTGAGGCCCTTAAAGTCACTCGCGTTCCAGGTCGAGCTCCTCTCTGATGGAATCAGGAGCGCTGGCACCAGCAGGCGTCGGGTGCTGCGGTGCGAAGTGCAGTGGTGCCCCCAGGTCGCGGTGCGAGCAGCGGCTCGGTGGCGGCGTCAGATGGCGTCGTCGGTGAGATCAGGATCGCGGTGCGAGACGAAGGCAGTGCTCGCCACGGTGCTAGCAGGTCACGGTGCAAGCAGCGTCGTCGTGCTGAAGCGCTGTCGTCGGCTGACGAACTGGAGTCGATGGCGCCGGTGTCGGTAGGCCAAGGCTGCGGTGCGGGATGAGGGCGGTGCGTCGTGTGACTTACGAGCGGTGCCCTCGAACCACGGTGCAAGCAGCGGTGTCGATTTCGGCAGGAAGTGGCGGCGTCAGGCAGGCCAAGGCGTCCTCGTGAAGCAAGGCGTTGCAGAGTGCGGTGCCCACAGGTCGCGGTGCGAGCAGCGGCTCGGTGGCGGCGTCAACAGGCGTCGTTGGTGAGACCAGGGTCGTGGTGCGGCATTGTGGCGTTGCTCTCTGCGGTGCCAAAGCTTCGGCGTGAAGCGAGGCGAGGTGGAGTGCGGTGCCCACAGGTCGCGGTGCAAGCAGCGGCTCGGTGGCGTCGTCGTCAGTGAGACCAGGGTTGCGCTGCCCCCTGCGGTGCCAAAGCTTTGGCGTGAGGCAAGGCGGGGCGGAGTGCGGTGCCCACAGGTCGCGGTGCGAGCAGCGGCTCGGTGGCGGCGTCAACAGGTGTCAGTGAGACCAGGGTTGCGGTGCGGCGGTGCCCTCTGCGGTGCCTTCAGGACAGGGAGTCGGCAGTGGCGTCGTAGATGTCGTCGAGTTGGTGTTCTTCGGGTGGCAGCACAAAACACACAGTCCCCAGTGCTGCGGGTCGAAGAACTTGAAGTCTTTGCTGTTCCTGAGACTTCGTGAACAGGGGGCAAGCTCTTCCTCAAGCCCTTGGAGAGACTCACAAATTAGGTTGCAGAAAGTCCAGTCCAGGCCTTTCACTGCCCAAGACAGAAGCAGCCACTGCAGGTCAGCCCAGCAAAGCACCCAGCAAAGCAGTCGTTCCTTTTCGCAGCTTCTCCGGCTCTTCTTCTTGGCAGCCTTCTTGTTCCAGATGAGTTCTAAAGGTCAGGGGTCTGGGCCCCAGTATTTGTATCCAAAAATCCTTTGATCTTTCAGGCAGAGGGTGTCTGTGCCCGGCCAGAACCAGTTCTGCCTTCTCTGGTGTGATTTCCTGGCAGGAGGTGGAGACGGCATTGTCAGACGCAGACCAGGCCCTTTGAGGTGCAAGGAAATCTCCTCCCCCTTCCCCCATCGCAGCCCAGGTCTCTTCAGCCCTTTCCTGACCTACCTAGATTATCTGGAGCCCCTCCGGCCCCCCAGCCTTCTGTCATCCAAAACCCAGACAGGCAATCCACATTCCAGCAGAGGCACACGGGATGACTGAGCAAGAAAATACCTACTTTCTAAAAGTGGTATTTTCAAACACAGAATGTAAAAATCACCTTCACTAAAAGATGCATCTTTAGATTCTGAGTTCTGGCATACTAAATTCTATTTTCTTACCGAATTCCCCGGGCCAGTTATGTTTATAAGATGTTATAAACAAACCTCCCATTCTATCCTATGAGGAACTGGTAGCCTTGCAATAGTGAAAAACGAAATTGGCTGTAATTCACTATCAGGACATGCCACACACACCAGGGCATGTCCCACCTTTCACATACACTGCACCCTGCCCTCAGGGGTACCTTGGGCCTACCTGAGGGGTGTCTGACATGTAAGAAAAGGGAAGGTTAGGGACCGGCCAGTGTGTGCACTGGCCAAGTCGACATGGCAGTACAAACTGCGCGCAGACTTCTGCAATCGCAGGTCTGAGTTACCGTTTTCAGGGCTACTCACGGGGTGGCACAACCAGTGTTGCAGGCCCCTGAGTAGCATTTGATTCACCAGCCCTGGCACACGCAGTGCACTTTACTAGGGGCTAACAGGTAAATCAAATATCCAATCATGGAAACACCCATCCATAACACAATTTACACAGAGAGCATATGCACTTTAGCACTGATTAACAGTGGTAAAGTGCCCAGAGTCCTAAAACCAACACAAACAGGTCAGGGAAAAATAGGAGGAAAAAGCAAAAAGTTTGGGGATAACCTGCAAAAAGGGCCATTTCCAGCAGGCGGCCATATTTTGTATATGTTTTGTCAACGTGGATTCATTCTGAGTTTGTTAAATACTAGGAGACCGTACAGTTGCAAGCAATGATAATAGGTATGCACTTTTTTTCTCCATGCTCTTTAATAGACTGTTGAAGAAAACTTCAGTACTCTAAGTCTGCAAACTATGTTTATTAAAACACTATCAATACTTAAAAATCAGACATCTGCCACAGAGTTAAGCTACCCAAGAAAAGCATACACATTTATATCTACATTTCAGAAGCCTCTATAAGTATTCAAATCAGTTCGGTTTCACTTTTGTACAAGCAGTAGGAGGGATGCACACATGGGAAAGAACAACACTGAAAGCAAATGGCCTATACAAGAATCTGGACCAGAACAAGGCTCATACGAACTCAGCAGTTTTCAAAAATCATGCTCTCAATTGCCAAATATTTACTGCAATCAGTAATGTTTAGAAAATATGTCAGATAAGGGTCACATTACTAAGGGGCGGTGGTAACTTGGTCAGTAATGTTAGAGGAGTGTGAGCCTGAGATTTCCCAACAAGCAATTGTGTATCCACCATGGCAGCAGTGGACTGAATTAGTTGTGTTAGTTTTCAGTTCTTTGGAGAAGTAGGGCCAGCTAGTGTAGGACCTATGTGGGATAATCTGAGTTATGTTGTCCACTCTTTTCTAGTACCTCTTCAGAGCAATGTAGGGCAGAGAGGCCCAGGAGAGCAGGCTAGCATAAGGCCATACATCAGCAGGCCAGGCTTGAGGATGGGCAGCAAGAACGGGCTTTTAGTAACCCAGATTGCATATGCATGAAGTCTGAACATCTTTATGACACACTATGAGAAATTCACACTGCTTCAGACTCATATCCAGAGCTCTCCCTCATGTCTTATTATGAACACTCAACACAAACAGAACTCACCCAGATGCCTTTAAGTGTCTCCATTCCCATGAGTCATATGTTGCATGAAAAAAGTATAGAACCAAAACGTATGGGAAAAAGCAAATACTCTTAGGGATTGCAAGGTGAAGTTAAAATGTAATGTAACCAGAGGCTGCATTGCTTTTATGGATTACCTCAAGGCTTTCTACAGACATTGTTGGAAATTCAAGCATTAGTTTTGCCTGTAAAGGACATGAATTTAGGACCTGATAAGGTCCCATTTCAAAGTTTTTAATTGCGGTCCTACCTCAGATCTGGCAGGACGCGGGCCACTTGAAGCCACTGATGTGGAATGAGTGATGGGCAGGGGCTCAATTAGATCCATGCCCTCAACCCTGTCTACGCATCCCTCACATCTTCGTGGATCACTCTGCCACCCCAGGCGCAGTCTTAGAGGTAGGTGAGCTTCTAACATATCAAGCTAAATGCCTGGCCCTGGATTATCTCGAAGTCTTCTTGGACCCTCAAGCCGACAATGAGCTGAGCTTTCATGTGTTGTCAGTCTGCCCCCACGTGCCAAGAATTCATGACAAAGCAGAGACCTTTAATGTAAAACGGGCGAGAAAATGAGATACCCATCTAGTAGCTAAATTGCAGAATGTGAAACCAGAAAATCTGAGGTCGATCCCGGCTTCCCAGCTTGAACAAACTGTAGGATCCTAGGCAAATATTTTATTTCAGCTAGCTTCCTTTTTCTTCATTAGCACAAAAGAGAGTACCTTCAAATGTGTGATTCCAGGAAGTGCGCTGTACAAAAACCTTGTGTGTTTTTACAAACTATACTGCTGCTCTATCTATAATCAAAATTTAAGCTACATAGGAGGACACATAACAACTGACTTGCCTCTGATTTGACTAGTCGACTGAACCCAGAGGGTGGAAAAAGGTTCTAACAATCAAACAGATCAGACCTCAAAGTTATGTGGTGCTTTCCCCTTAGCACTCACAAATTTAGAAAACACAAACAATCTTATTCTGAGGTCTGCAAGGAAGTAATGAATCAGTTCTTTGTATGTAGCGATAGATATCAAGTGATTTCCTAGACACAACAATAATAGCTGATTTGGGTATCTCATGTATTTATTTCGAGAACAAAAAGGGTCCTAATGAAGCAACTCTGATGTCGTGAAACATGTGTTGGCCCCTTTTTTGTTCATGCAAAAAATAAAATTGAGATACTTCAATCATGAAGGACCCTTTTTGTTCTTGTAATAAATAATTGAGATACCCAAATCAGCTATTAATCTTGTGTCTAGGAAGTCATTTGATATCTCTACATAGAAAGTACTGGTTCACTACTTCGTTGCAGACATCAGAATAACTCTGTTTTCTGATTTGACTAGTGGCATTGTCTTCAGTGCAGGGGGAAGCAGGAATATTTCTAAGTTTATGTTTTAAAACTATTACTTTTAATAAATGCCTCTCAATGCAGTGTTATAATCTGAAGTATTAAGATGAACGCATCAGCATATTAAAGAAATACACTTTTTCTAAAGCAACTTCATCATATTTTTACATGATCTTTTTGCATGATTTACATGGCAAATATTCTCCTTTCTCAGCTTGCAAAGGGCTTTTAGAGCCAGGACCTACCCGTGCCTCAGTTCAGGCTCGACTTTCCCTGTAAATATGTTGGATCGCTCTCCTCTACTCATTCTGCTGCAACAGTGACTTGATGCCACTGTTGCTGCAGACAGCAGATCCGACTGACACTGCCAAGACAGATTAAGTAATTATATGGGGGGTATACCACCTCATACACTTGCCCTGAAGTTATGTCCCTGCATGTGGTAACAGAGAAAGTTCTAGAAAGTAAGAAACAAAGGGGCACATGCATGAAAGTTTCATTTTGCGATTACCAAATCGCGTTTTTTTAGAAATCGCTATTTGATAATCGCAAAATGCAATGCAAAACAGAGAGCAAATAGCGATTCTCTAATTCCGATTCCTTAACAATCGCAAACGCAATCAAGGAATCGCTATTTGCAATTGCGACTCCATTCTTATAGGTGCGAATGGTCTTGCATTACCTAAATTGCGATTACCTAATTGGTAATCGCAAAATCGCAAATTAGGTAATGCAAGGCAAGGGTGTCCTGGGGCCTACGTCCCCCCTGAGGCGCCCCTAACAAAAAAAGGTGCACATGTAAGGCACACACATGCCCTATGCCCTAGGGGCATGTGTGCGCCACATGGCACTTTGAAAAATGCAGTTTTGTGCATTTTTCAAAGTATGCACATGGTTACCATCAACTGGAAGCTGATGGAATTAGCGTTTCCTATATGCACAGTTCGCATTTAGGAAATGCTTCTTGCATGTGCATTAGGGAATCGCAAATTGCGATTCCCTATTTGCATTCGCAATTTAGGGAATCGCGATTCCCTAAATTGCGAATTAAAAAACTTTCATGGGTCAGAAAAGGCCATTTTGCGATCACAAACGGACGATTTTTGCGAATCGCACTGTTTGCGATCGCAAATTGGCTTGATGCATGTGCCCCAAAATTTGGAAGAAGAAGCATGAATGTGTTGTGCTGTACACTTATTGTGCTGCTGCACAGAAGGGATTTCAGTGTAGGAATTTTGGAGCATATAGTTACCATAGACACCTATTTTAGGCGGCCTACAAGTTTCACCCAGGAGTGGCGGAGGCAGAATCCATGGAATACCATTGACACCACAGTAATGAAGCTGTGGATCCCACCTGGTAGTGGTGGTGGTGGAACCATAAGAAAAACACAGGTACAGCACTGATGGGTCTTTCTGGTTCATTCGGAAACAGCAGAGGCGTAACCCTCAATAATCGATGTTATTGGCAACCCGGTGTGAAGGCATTAGTTGTGTGAATAAAAAATAGTTAGTTGACAGAGGAAAGGTAGTGTGGAAGAAGGATAGGTGCAGGTAGGAAACGGGTGTAATCTGGCACAGATTCTAAATCTAGGAACCAACAGGCTGCAACACAGAAGACGCCATAGGAAGACCACCTTACCCTCTCTAGCCTTTGCGTGCCTGGGTTGGATGCCCTCCGAAGGGAGATTTACTAGTGTGTGTTAAACACACTTTCCACAATGGTCACTTGATACTTGACAGGAAGTGGTGAGGGAGACAAACCACCGAAGGAATGAAGCCAGGGCCAAGGGTAGAGCCTGAAGGCACAATAGAGTCAGCATTTGGGACAAGCTTCGGTTATAAGCAAGACATAGGTCCATGCCTACAACAAAAATTAACAAACAGCTGTAACCTCCCCACCTGAGCAGAAATAGAACCAGTAAAAATGATCAAGGACAAAAAACAATGCATAATCAGTTGCAGACAGATTTTCAGAGGGGGGTAGGTAGCATCCATTGTTGCTGCCTCACTGCAACATCTCAACATCACAGACCCTTGGATCGCGCCAGACAGAGCCATGATGCAGTGGGTTAGAAGTGGTGAGGGAGACAATCTGCCTAATGGAAAGCAGGCAGAGCCAAGGGCAGAGGCTGCACACACAAACCTGCTGCACTGGGAAAATGAATTAAAAATATTGCTTCCTGTATAGAATGCATCTATGAGACAAATAATTTAATCAGTGGTGATTTGGTGCACTTTTGAGATGTAAAACAGTCCCTCATGTATTATATAGTCCAAGCACTTTTTAGCAGGGGAATGATACACCAAACAGCCAATAACATGAAGTGAGGGTGGAGTCAAAGCCCACTCTGTATAATTTACAGTTCGCAACAATAAGTCTTGTGACCGCTACACTGTAAAAAGCAGTAAAAACCTTGTTAGGGGCAGTAGGTAGATTTTCAGATCAGGGCTTGCTTTTCAGTGAGGATCTACCTCTGTGGTCCACTTACCAATTGCAGCAGGATCCTTAATTGTGGCTGCAATCAGTTCCTCACTATGAGGTTCGATAAGGTAGCCCCATTTTGACACCGGTCCATACTCTAAAATGGGTGGTAAACTGCAGCAAAATATGGGTAATTCCTTTGAACAGAGATGCTGGGAAAATACAATAGCAGAGATAAATAACTTTTTATGCAAGCTGTTATACAGATGTCTTCCCGAAAAGGGGATATTGTCTCATCTTCACATTACATTTTTTTTCCTCCAGAATTGATGCAAATAAATTACTACTGCTTCCAAGCCTTTGCACTACCCCCCTCCCCATCAAGTCTGATATCAGGGCTCAGGCCTTCAGCCTCACCTCTGCTGGGGTATCCTATTCCTGTCTTATATTTATCCCCAGGGAGGAAGAAAGAGGTCAGACAACTCATGGCTGGCTTTGCTGACAGCTTGCCTGAGAAATATGCAATATGTATGAACGATTAATATTGAATGCATATAGGTGGATCAAAAGGAACAACAGACGGACGAGCGAATACAATTTTGGAGAACTGAAATATGAACAACCATCTGCTCTAAACCACGCAGACAGCTTAATACTAAATCTAGGATTTAATAATACAACGATAATCTAGTATTTAATAATACTATGGAAGAGATCAGAAAAGTGTGTGGGGGGTGTGAGGGAATGCGGCACAACAGAGACAAGAGGCAGGTGAGTAAAGGTGAATACTGACCATTGAATTGCAGGATGGAGTTACCTCGAAGCTCCTTTGATTAGAGAGTTCACATTTCAACAGGGATGCTCCCAGCTGGAGCCATGGGCAGAAACACAGGCCATGCGCTGTCAGCACAAAGCAACATCCGATGCATGACAAATGCCATGACTCAGGGTCGGATTGGCAAGGCGGGCACTCGGGCAATGGCCATGGGGCCAGTATCCGAGTTCCAGCTGTGGGCTGCTTTTTTAGGCGGCCTGGGGGCTGCTTTGGGCTGTATCTGGTGTGTTCAGATGCCGCCAGCGGCCCAGTGGGTGCCTGAGTGGCCTTTCTGGAGGCAGATGGGCGTCCATTACCTCCCTTTTATCAATGGGCAGAGGTGTCAGTTCCTTCCTCTCGCTGGGCCGGCCAATTAATGTATGCATATTGAGGGGGGCAGGGGGCCTGAGCAGAAGTGGCCTCACTTGCTTTCAGGTGTGTTTCACCGGTGTGAACTAATCGGTGCATTTGTTTTTCATCTAAGTAAAGTTAAGAAAACATGCTTCTGTCAGAGACCTCCCCCCCCTTTCTTTTTATAAAACTTCGCGGAAGCAGTGTTTTACGGAAAGGCAATATGCAATTGTGGGCCACTTTTTTTTAGCGTGCCCGGGCCGATTTTTAATCCCAATCCAACCCTGCCATGACTCCTGCAGAGTGCGAAAACGTAAATCCTGCCTGCATCGTGCTCATGTACTCTTGTGTAGCACAATGTTACTCACCGCGTGCATAATCAAGAAAGAACTAATATTTTATAATCAAATATGAATGCTGTTTTATAGTAGTTTGAGGCTTCTCACTCTGCTGTCTTCTTTTCTTTTTTTTAACACTTCTTAGTCTGCAGTCTGATGGTGTGCTGGTGGTGGGTGTGCAAGAGCCACCAGAGAGGGTGAGCTTGTCTGCAAGATAAGCAGGGGTGCTGGCCGAGATTGCTTTGTAAATTAAAGCCCTGTAGAAGTCTATTCATAAAATAGAGAAAGAAATGACTACACTATGCAGTGGAGCTGCACATCGAGTGTTTCCCAGTGTAGGCTTGTACCCCCAGAGCAAACTCTGTTGCATCTCGGTGATATCTGTCTTTTGCTAGTCAATTTAATTGCCTCCTTTGGGGCGTTGGCCTGTCTTGTAATAGGTTTTCGAAACACAGCACTCAAGGGAAGTCAGTAATATTAGCATAAAAATAAAGTGCCTTAGCCTCCTTACGCGTACATTTGTACAATGAATAACAGCCTGGTGCTTTTTAGGTTGAGCCTAGAGTAGCGCGCAAGCGCTGCTTCTGGCGAAGCATTATGTAGGGGATTCGAAAAGCTGACCAGACGCTCGTGCGTCATGGCCTTTTTCGGGCGGTTACCCGTGCGGCCGACATCTGTTTCCCATTATCGTGCCCAGACGCGTGCGCGATAATTGGAAACACATGCCGGCCGTGCGGGGGGAAAAGGGCATGACGCACGAGCGTCTGGTCAGCTGAGCAGGCTGCCGCGCTCGCTCGCCCCCGCTCCTCTCTTGTTCGAATGTGCTTCTGTCTAGGTTTAGTCTGGAAGGGGAGACGAATTTCTTAATGTGCCAACTGCTGGAACTCGGCTTGAAGGGCCCGGCTTGGTTTTTTTAAGCTCTCCGTCTATGAATATTTCCACCCCGATTGACAAAGGATTGGAATCGCGTCGGACTCCCTCCGTCACTTTTCAAATAACAAATTACACCTTGGCCTTCTGACAGGAGCCCGGGCCCCGAGACGTTTGCAAAATAATCTGCAGAAACACTAGCACTCGACAGTTACAAAATGTCTGCTTTTGTCATGCCCCCTCTGCCAAGTTTTCCCTTTGTGTTGCCACGGGGAGGACAGACGATCCCGCGCGCGCAGATAAACCAGAGCGAGGTGAGGTTACTCCAGCCGAGGCGAGGATTCCCCAGGCCCCGCGTGCTCGCAGGCCTGCCTCTACGCTTGTTTATTTTTTCAGTCCTGTTCTTGGCTGTGTCAATACAGGGACATCCAATTCTCAGCTTTTTAGAGTGCAGACATCCATTTGCAAAGCACTGTCAAGGCGGGTTTTACGTGCATGTCTGTTGTGTTGTATCTAGATTCATTTACTGAAGCCTAAGACTCCAAAGTACTGGTAGGGTGCCACATTATGCACGCAGCAGTCACCAGACTTTGTTTGGGATGTGTAAGTGACGAGCCATCAAGCTCTTGCCATGCAGATGGACCAGAATCTAAAGCAGATGGGAGCGGACCAGGAGATTTGAAAGCGCGAGCGTAATATGGTATTGTTACGCTCACTGTCCCGCCATCATACGAAAGTGCAGGGAAATGAGTAACGCAACCCCAAATTAAATATTTGAAGAGAACCATTTGACATGGCTGTAGTGTAGCACTGCGGTTCTTAATCTTGGTTTCTGTGAATCCCCACCGAATCACTTTTGGAAGTAAGGTGCCCCGCCTAAGCAATTTCTACTATTGACTTCAAAACCTTGCATAAAAAACGAACACAAGTAAACAAACTTAAAAGAAATTTGGCAAGTGTTCACACAGGGAGCAACAATAGAATTATTATTTTTTTTTTTACAGATGCAGTGGTACAAACTGATGATTCACAAAATTGTGATTGACTCCCTCGTGAATGGAGGGTTACAGAGCACTTCTCCGAGCCCAGTACTTCAAATCGGAGGTGGGTGGGTTCAGACAGCACATGCCTGCCTCGGCAAAGATTGCATTTGGGGTGTAGACGGACGCCTTTTTAAAACAGTAACGCCGATATTTAGCCAGTGCAAATCTCAATGGGCCTTGTAAGCTTTCATAACGCACAAAGACTTCACAATCAGGCACATCAATGTTTTAATAATGTAACTATTGTCAGGCAATAAAAAATACTCGCACAGCAAGTTCAGGATAAACCATAATATTTATTGTTGACAAGTACACAGTATAAAATCACTTAGAGCAAGACCAATTTACAGTCAAGGTTGAGGCAGACAGCAAATTTACAAGTAATTTACTAACTGGCATTCAATACTCAAATTATCTTGACATTTATCTGGGGACCATACTATAGTTAAATGTCCCGCTGCAGCTTAAGCGCTAGTAACTTACACAAACATTATGGGATGTAATACAAGAGACTGCACGACTGGAAAACGTGGTGAGATGATAGCACCAGCTAACAAGCATTGGCATAGCCAATAGGTCTCGCCTTTGGGACCTTATAAGTGTTTAGCCATGCAACAGTTGATGTTGTTGCACCAAGGATATTGTACTGCATAACTAAATACTTATAAGGTCCCAAAGGCGAGACCTATTGGCTATGCCAATGCTTGTTTATCAAGTCGGTGTGCAGGATTTCCTTATTTCTTCAAAATATTCATTTTATATTGTGATTTTGACACCTTTGGCTGCCAAATCATACAAATGTTGTCTAGAAATGCCTGTATTAAAGCGCGAGAATGAGTCAAAATGTAATATGTCTATTTGGAACATCAGAGGTATTGAACCCAGTGAACTAATCAAGATCCTGAAGACAATTAAACATGGAACATGTGGAACGTCGTTCATTGGTGCTGAACTGGAGCAAGAAGGAGACATCCATCCAGTGGCTCAGTTGTGGAATGTGTAACCAGAGAACCTGGGCTGAATTCCCAACTTTCCCAAATTGTGTGATCCTGGGCAAATCAATACAATTCAATGTACTGCATTTTGCTTGACCGAGGACACCTTAAAATATTTCCGTTCAAGATGTACGCTATACAAAGTATTCACTCATATTTGTTTTACTGGACTATACTGTTGCTCCATAGATGGCACCATGACAAAGTTGTTAGCTCACAGCAATTTCTTCAGACATTGAGTTGGGGGTGATTTTTGAATGTCTCTAATCTTTAGCAAAGTTTACTTTTAATAAATTCCATTTAGTGCATATCCATAGTCTGATGTACTAATTGAAACACTTTCAAATGATAAAGAAACATTGATTTTAATTTTAAAGAGTTTTTATCATATTTTACATAATAATTGTAGATAATATTTTTGTGTTATTTAGATGGCAAATCTTTCCATGTTTTAGCTTGTGCTTTGGCTGGCAGAGCTCTAGTTCAACTCTAGCTTTGAATTTGCCAACTTGCCAAACTCTAAAGTTCTGTATCTAGTTAGTGTTTTTGGCTGGTCGCTGCCTCCTCCGATATCTCTCTTGAAAGTCAAGAGCATAGACTATATATGCCATGGGTCGATACTCGCTAGTATCCGGACAAGATTAACTTACCTTCATTGGTCGCTAGGACTCCTAGGTAGAGAAATCGTATTGTAATTTGTTTGTCCTGCAGACTAAATAAATCAAGAGTTTGAGAGTTAAAATGCTGAATTTTCTGAAAATGCTGCGCTTCACCAGAAAAGGACATATTTACATTTGTTTATTGCGAGCAGGGGGTCTTTTCTTGTGCTGCATGGGCCGGATTCACAAAAAGTGTCACCTGTTGGCTCCTTTGACAGATCTTGGTGAGAGAACCTTGGTTTGAGGACATTTACACTTAAGCATAGAACTAACAACTGTGAGAATTTCACTATATGATCCATTTTTCGTCTCATAAATTTCGAGCTATGGGTGAAAATATGGGTGTTCCTAGTGCAGGGCAGAGAAGGCAGCCTTTGGGAAATTGGTGAAGCCCCAGAAAGTCCTAACTTTATGGGTTTTCACAGATATCACAGTTTATACATTCAATTTGTGTACTTAATCTTAGTACTAAAAAGGCCGAGGTGAGTGTCAGACTGGATCTGAAGAATTTGGTCGCCTTTTTTGGAGGTATATGTGAAGGTGTTCCTCCACATGGCGATCTAACATTTGTTAGGAGAAAAATGAAGTTCCATACGCGCATTTCTGCAATACTCCTATGAACTGCCTGGAAACCATGAGGAGGAAATAGAAGGCATTGGGAGTACATCAGGTAACAACCTATTCTCTGGGCGGATAGGCCAATTTATCCCATCAGGCATTTCCCTGGGGGATCAAGCAATTAGAGTCCCTTTTCTGAGGGTCAACAGCCGGTGCTTATGGTAACATGCACATCGGAAGGAGTGAGGGGGTAAGAGAGAAGGGCGAGCAAGAGCGAGAGAGAGGGGTGGGTGAGAGAGAGAGGGCGAACATATTTGCCCAGGCTGCGATTGGTTCCCGGTCCAGCCTGGCTGTTCCCTAACTACTTTTGCCATATTTGTGCAGTAATGATGAAGCAGAGCAGATTTTCATTATTCGCCTGATAACTTGGAATCCCTTATCAGAAGATTTAGTTAATTTACCTTTCTTGCAGATTCGTAAACGAAAAACTGTCGTTTGAACCGACCTACTCTTCCTTCCTGTTTTTTACCTTGATCAGTAATGTCATCGTCTTCCTGTGACGTCATTTCCGCGTGGCCTTAGCAAGGAGGAGCATGTGAAGCTGCTTTCAACAGTGGGAATCTGGCTGCATCCATCAACGGGACAGGAGGGAAGTCTGCGGAGGTCTGTGGGGAAATGAAAGCGTTATTTTTAGAGACAATAAGTCACAGGGAAGAATAAAATATCAGAATGCAAAAGAAATCAGCTGATGGGTAAACTATTTTTGAAAAAATTGTGTTGTGAAAGAATTACGCTGAAGAGGATCTTCAATAAAAAAGCGAAAAATACCAGACTGCCACTCAAAGCAGAAAGCCGACTGTGTTTTTTATTTTAGTTTAAATGGTTTATTGCTGTCTGCAAGGCATAACCAGACAGCAACATACAGACCCATCCACAATGAAAAGATAAACCCCCAGTAATATTTTATTTCATCCCAAGGAGAACCAACAGACTCCGAGGCAGGTCTGCATTTCAAAACACCAGCCTATTGCAAGCGGAATAGACGACTCTTGACAAACCAGGTAAGTAAAAATGCAGCTTTATTCTTCAAAGTAATCTCCTGCAGTACAGACGTGGCTCATCATCAGCGAGCCGCACTCCAACTGACCAGCTTAGAACCCAGTCATGGTAAGTAGAATGTGGAACATGGTGGAGCACAATGCTCCACATTCTCTACACTCAAAAAATGTACAGGTTGTACTACTTATAAGTATAACACATCCTCTTTCCTTATAAATATAAACAATTTTTTAAAAGAGAATAAACTCAGGGGAAAAAGAAGAAAGAGAGAGAGAAGGGAAGAGGGAGGTGAAAGCAGGAAGGAGAAACCCAGAAGAAGGTGAAAGAAGATGAGAAGGAAGATAAGAAGAACAAAACACAATGGAGGATAGTCTCAAGAACGTGCGATAATCATCGCCAAAATAGGTTAACGCAATTTTTTATATCACCGTCTATCGCGGGAAAATAACGCCGTGTTAACGTCTTATTCTCAACACGGCGGTAACATGTGATAGTTTCCCGATAACGCGTCAAATGTCCGCGATAAAATTACCGGGACGGCGAAAAAAATCTAAAGCCGAACGTGAAAAAAGTGGCGATGGGCCCAACCGCGATAAAAAAATCAGCGATAAGCTGCGCCAGGCCTGCAATTCACACACGTCAGGCGGGAAAAATCACTATAAAAGCAGAACAAAAACCAACACAAAACCAAAACAACAGCGAAGCATAATGGAGGTAGCCGGAGCAAGTACAGAGGACAACCAGAACCCCACAAGCCCCACGGAGGACCAGCCTGGGACCTCGGGGTCAGGGAAGGGCAAGGAGAAGAAGAAGAGGAAGACGCGGTTCAGTCCGCAGGAAAACAGGATCCTGATAACGGAGGTGACAGAACACCATCAACGACTGTTCGTCACCTCCACTGTGTCATTGGCAACAAAAAATGGAATATGGCAGTCCATCGTGGACAAGGTGAATGCAGTCGGAGTGCTGAGGAGGACAATGGAAGAGCTCAAGAGGCGCTGGAATGATGTGAAGCGCAAAACCAAGCAGAAACTCGGCAACAACCAGAAGGCAGCAATGCAGACTGGAGGTGGGAGTCCAGCGCCACAGGAGGAGCTGGATGAGATGGAGGAAATGGTGTCCACAGTCATCAGTGTGGAGACGGTGGCAGGAGTTGGGGGACCGGACACTGCTCAACATGACCTGACACAACAGCAACAGGGTGAGTAACGACCAGGGACTGGGGGGATGGGGGGAGATGGGCACAATGTCACACATGCACAATTAAGTATAGCACAGTGCACACCCACAATGACTCTGGATCATGTCCCTGATCCCCTTGGCACACTGCAGCACACCTAGAAACAGCAAGTAGGCCCCCGTCGACTATGTGCCCAGAGGGGGCCCTTCCCACACATCACCAATCTCACAACCAACCCATGCACATGTGCCAAACCCAGCAAAGCGGCGTGTCTGTGAGCCACACTGACAATGCAAGTGACACTGCATGACGAATAGCATGGCTGCAGTCAATATATCATGACATGTTGCACGCCACGACACTGAGGTGGCTGAGTGTGGACCACATCCGTAAAGGAGCAGGTCACACTCTGACACATCCACGTGCACAAACAACCCCTGACGTCAACAACACATCTGCGGACAAACCATGCCCCAGAGTCCCAACTCCCACCAAGAGCCCAATTTACCCAAGTATGCAACATCTCAGCACTGTATAAGCACAGAAGTCAAAGGCACACCGCCTGAAAGGGATAAGGGGCAGCAAAATCAGAGCTGCAGGGGCGACTCTCCCAAAATGCAGCACACACACATAACATTCAGAGCACATCAACATTGACAACAATGTGGTACAAACTGCAACACGTTCACAACAGAACAGAGGACACAACTGGTGCCGCTTGTGTGTAGAAACTGGCCAATCACATTTGGCATAGCAGGGAAATGTGAGATGATAATGTACAAGTACAAACACACATCCGTGATGTTGTCGAAATGTCCACTGTCCCGCATCAAATAGGCAGCTCCTCCCAAACAGTCACAATGTACATTGTCATGCAGTCTGTATGTAAACGTTGTACAATGCGTCAACATACATGTGAACACAATGTTAAACTGCATCTCCCCTTCACATTGCAGAGGGAGAATCAACACCTCCTGCAGAGCAGACCGAACATCTCTTCACTGATGACGAAGAGGACCTCCACACCTTCGACACCGACGCCCTCCAAGAGCTCATGGACAGCTTCGGCACCTCACCTCCAGGAGCAGGGCAGCCCAGCTGCATCGAGGAGACCTCACCCCCTGCACAGACCACACAGCAGGAAGCACCCACCACCACGGCTGTCTCCCAGGACCCCCACGAACAACACATGGCCTTCCAACGCCGTGTGTTAGGATGCCAGGAGAAGATGGCTGATTAGGTGCAGGTGGGGTTCGACCTCATGGCAGCCAAACTAGATGCCATACGTGGGTGTCTAAGTCCCATCAGGGACCACTTACAGTCCCTAACGGACACCCACAGTACGCTCCATGCTCTCCAACGATCCATGGCTGACATCGCTGGAGTCCTGACTCTGAGACAAGGACAACTGTCTAGTCAGAGTGGCTCCAGCGATGTCAGCCGGGAGTTGGGACACATGCGGAGGATCATGGAGAACATGGAGCGGATGCAGGCGGAAAGAATGGCTGCCACGGCTGCACACCAGCGAGATGTAGCTGGGTTCTTCCATGCCCTGCAGACCCTCATCATGGCATTGCCGCCACAAGGCCTGGCGCCGATGAATGCTGCTGCTGCTTCTACATCCACATCTCCGCCCCCTGATGTGTCAGTGACACACAGTGCTGCAGACAATCCACCTCCGGCCACTGATGTGTCACTGCCACACAGTGATGCAGACAAAACAACACCACCCACATGTGAGGCACATGAAACATCAGAGGACGAAGATGTGGATGATTCTGCCTTAGTGGTAAGAAGGAAGCGGTAGCATTCATCTCCGCCATATGGCCTGTTTCTGCTTGGTTCTGCCCTCTGCATCATCACCTTCCACTGTCCCCCGATACACTCTGCGACACTCACCTTGGACCTCGACATGGACTGCCATATTCTGTTTGGTTACCAATGACACAGCAATCAGACTGCGGACTGAACTCTTCCTCTTCCGATGAACTTGTCATTCCCTAAAGGACTCTGGCTGGCCCTCCACGGGGCAACAATGTAAAGTGGGGTTTGCATGGCCCTGTACTGCTCCAGCTTCAACACTCCACTGAATGTGGATGAAACATTCAAATTCACACAGATGTGTCATGTCTATGATCATTCAAGTATGAAAGTATGGATGAATATAGGGTCAGTGATTCCCCCTTACGTCCATGTTGCTCATGTTGTGGGACTTGAGTCACAGGGTGCAACATTGCCGATTGCGGTCCTGGTGGCGCCGACACTACAACAGAGACACGCATTAGTTACTTTCTTGTCCAGCCCAGAACTGAACCACGCCCAGAGCCCCGGGCTCATTGTTCACACCCCTACGCTGGACTGGCATATGCCAGCCCAGCCCAGCCCACTCCGCTTACGCTTACAGGGGGGGACGACAAAGCTACATGTCCCAGGTCTTCCCTGTAGTGATCTGCTGATCACTGGTCTAGTTGTCAGCATGCCACAGCCACTCCCTGAGGACTGGTTTACACCCACACCACACCCATCCAGCACAGGCGTCACAGGACATGTGACCCTGCCAATAAACGGGGCCTACCACATCACATTCCCCACTGCCGGAGGTGACATGATGGTGTCCGCACCACAAGACTCAATCATAAAGGGTCCATAACTTGTGGCGCACTGGGTTAGTGGCACCTGATGCACTGCGGCCGGCACGGGCCTACCGCCACGGGACGATGACTTGCGGTGCACAGAGTTGGTGGCACCCGATGCACTGCGGCCGGCACGGGCCTACCGCCACGGGACGGTGACTTGCGGTGCACTAAGGTAGGGGCACCTGAAGAGCTGAGCGGGTGTGCAGCCTGTGATGATGCGTAGACCTCGATACGCCATCCTGCCAATCAAGATTCGATTTGAATTGAGAGCCCTGCTGGACCGCAGTGTACGCCGAAGGCAGCACTCAGCACACACATGACTCCGCGGTGCGGTGCCGCAGGGCGCGCTTGGGGCCTGTGGCGCGGAATCCAGCGATCGGCTGAGGAGGTTGCACCGGCACGTGGTGGGCCCTCTTGGAGACACGCAAGTGGCGGCAGGTGAGCATTGAGGCCTGGGTGCGCAGGGGCGGCCAGTCATCGCTGGGCGGCGGACCGGTCTGGGGACCAGGGCTGGGGTGCAGCAGGCGCACAGGATCGCGCAGGCACCACCGGTCACGGCGGCGGCCTCGTGGCTGGGTGGGGGGCGCTGCCCTGGCAGACACGACCCTGCATGCGATGACGAGATGTGCGCGGGTTGGCTTGGGACGTAGCCACCTCGTCTCCAGTATAAATCTGGCCGTTGAAGAAGGTCGGCCACGTGTGTGTAGGCCTATGGACAGGATATGGTGGACACAGAGACACACGCAGTAGTTACTTTGGTGGCCATCCCGGAACTGAACCATGCCCAGAGCCCCGGGCTATTTATTCACGACATACGCCGGCCAAGGCCACTCCGCTCACGCTTACAGGGGGGGACGACAAAGCTACATGTCCAAGGTCTTCCACACTGCCTGAGGTAACCTGTTTGTGTCCACTGTCCACAACACTACAAACACCAGCAGTATATGTCCACATGGACATGTCTGTGCTCTGCATACTGAAGTCTGTCCAGCACATCACCACCACACTTGGCATTGTGTACATTCTTATTGATGGGTCACTTGCCTCCTTCGCACATACTTGGTTCCCACCTCTCCCCACATTCTGCAATTGTGTGGCAGAGGTGCCATGCCGTGGATGGTTTGTCTATATGGCTGGCCACGGTTACCACAGTTACTTGTGTTGTCGTGTCTGGTAGTTGGGCATGTTGATTGGCATGTTGTATATGATTTTGTAACATGTGCATTCCCACAGTTGTGAGTTGTATGATTGTGGAGTTGAGGTGTGTGGTGTGTTCAGTTGGTACTTACAGACGAGCAGTGCATTTCCATAGGTGCCATCCTCAAAGCGCTGGTTGGTGATGGACTTGCGGAAGATGTAGGAATCATGCACACTGCCTGGGAAGTTTGCGACGACATTCGTGAACAGGTCCCGGTGGTCCACTTTTGCCTGTACATTGATGGAATGCGTGTGGTTTCTGTTGCGGTTATTGTGTGAAGTGTCGGCAGGGGGCACAAGTAGTACATGTGTGCAGTCAATTGCCCCCAACACGTGCGGGAAGCCAGCTATGGCGTAGTTCCCTTGCTTGGTCTCCAGCTGTTCCTGCGCAGTGTGGGGGAAGTGAAGGTGCAGGGGTATCAAGCTGATACAAACCGTGATGCTTACAGGTATGATAAATCCTGCATAATAAGACCGTAACAGAAGTTTCTGTGGTCGTAACCTTCCTTTTCTTTCCTACGAAGGTTACGACCACACAAACTTCTGTTACGGTCTTTTTATGCAGGATTTATCATACCTGTTAGCATTCCGGTTTGTCCAAGTGCAATACACTGTACCAGATTACGTTTGTGACTATACGGACGCTTGACCATTGTCACCATTTATCCAACAGGTTTCTGAATACTGACTTTCGGAATATGGAATTGTATTGGGGAGTTCCCGCAGCATATGCAGTTAATTGAATCCACACGTTGCCCTGATGAAGTTCCCCGTTGGGAATGGAACGCGTTGGCTGAGCTTTTCGTATTGTTGATTTATGTATTTGTAATGAAGAACTGTTTTTACACTACTGTTGACTACTGGACTTCATGACCTGTCGCACCCCCATTTCAGTAACTACAATCTTGGATTTGGAGCACAGAGGCGTCAAGCAACGGCTGGCGTTGAGGTTGGTTGCGCAGGAACACTACAAATTGGAACTGGCGTGTGGTGTGGATACAGGGGCCTGCCGTTGCTTTTGTGGACATGCATCCAAGACATGTGTGAGGAAGTTTGATGGGGCTGGCTGTGAGACTCCTCCGACTCTGGCAGTTGTTGGTTGGAAGGTACTAGAGGCCAACAGGTGCAGCACAGCCAGCAGCTTTGTCTGCGGAGGGATGTTGGTTCTCCGCTGTGTTGGTACCGTCAGCCTGTGGGCAATGTGGGTCAGGATGCGGAGGATGGCTGTCCTTTTGAGCCTGTAGTGGGCAATGGCATCCTCTGGCGTTGAGTGTCTGAGGCTGGTGCGTTTTAGGAATGTCCGCTGTCTTCTTCTGCGCTGCCTAGGTGGTAGTCTGGGGGGAGGGTGGTCTGGGGGGGGTCCTGGGGGTGGTGGCGGTGGGTGTTGTGGCCCTCTTGGGTCTCCAAGCTGCATGATCATTGGCTCCATGGCATCTGTTGGTCTTCAGATGTGGCTCTAGGCTGGGCTCCCTTTTTTATGCAGGTTGTCGTCCTGCTTTACACCAGTAATAGGCAGGTGTTAAATCCCTGCTGCTAACGCGCCTTATCGCCTGTTTTTGGATCGCTTCGCCGATCTGGCTGGTCGTTGAGAATATCGCGAAGTGGTGTTTTCGTGTGTTTTTGCACGGGAACGCCTACTCTGCATATCATTAGCGTTAGTTGTCGCTCTCATCCGTGGCAATGTTTTTTGCGGCAGCCATCGCTGGAAAACTGGCGATATCGGCAGTTTGCACCAGCTTGAGAATAGGGCGATAAATCTATCGCCACTTTTGCGGCGCTAAAGTGCCGATAAATCGGCGATAAGTCCTTGAGAATATGCCCAAATGAAGCAAATGAGGGTAACAACATCCACATTGAAAACTTATGAAAATATAAGAACAAGATAAATAATGAATCTGAGATGATTAACCACAAACATAATCATTGAGATATCCTGGAGGATGGCGACCTCTTCTAGGTCTCATTTCCCTTCCAACACGATTAAGGCACTCAAAGTCAGTGGGGGCGTCCCCACTACCTTGAGTACTTCCACAAGCACCTGAACCTACATGTGAAGGAGAAGTCAAATCATTGTCAGACATTGACATGAAGGTGTTGTTGGCAAACTGATCATGGTGGTTCACAACAATATTATCATTAACATTGCCTTTCTGATAGAGTGCTGCACGCCTGTAGTTCCATTTGTCTCCGTTATCCAGTACCACAGAATGAGGTAAAGTACGTGCAACTTTATAGGGCCCCATGAATTTTGACAAACCTCCACTACATCTGCCACTGCGCAGTTTCACCCAATCACCAGAGCAAATGCGTCTGTGTTTTTAATCTTCCTTCAAGGGTGGGGGAAAACTACTTTTAAAAACAACTTCTTTAATCCAAGCGGGAACAAGTTTGGTGTTCGGCAGCCTGCCACGTATCATTTCAAAAGGTGTCTTTCCAGTCACTCCGTGTAAGCTTGAGCGGTAAGCCCACAACATTTAAAAAACCATGCAGCTTACCTCACTGCCACAAGTTAATGCCATCTGAATGGTACCTTTGATCAAGTGGTTCGCCCTCTCAACCATACCATTACCCTGTGGGTTATAGAGTGAGGTGCGATGGTGTTTAACTCCAGAAGAGTCAAGAAATGCCCGCATTTCAGTTGAAGTTAATTGAGTACCGTTGTCAGTAATCAATACTGAGGGTAATCCCTCCTCACCCCAAATCTCTTTCAAGATGTTCACACTCGCTTTTGTTGTAATCTCTTTCATAAATTTTTTCTATTAGCCATTTGGTGTGAGCATCTATCACCACCATGGCAAATCTACACTCACTTTTGAGTTCATTCATAGGACCAATAAAATCCAAGCAGATAGTGTGCCAGGGTTGCCCTGGGTCTGCTATTTGTCCCATAATAGCTTGCACTCCCACGCTCAAACGCTTTTCACTTTCTTCGCATACTTCACACTTCTCCACCCACATATCCACATCAGCATCCATTCCAGGCCACCATCAATTCACCCTTAACCTTTTTTTTGTTCTGGTTTGGCCTAAATGGCCCTCATGCGCCTTTCTGACAAGTTTGTTCCTCAACCCTAGAGGAGGAATAAATAGTTCTCCTCTCCTAACTAACACATCACCATCACCACATACTGACAATTCGTCCAGAATTTTTAAATAAGGTCTGATGGATGGAGACACTGTACTTTCTCTCCTACTGCCTTGCAAAATTAAGCGCTTAACTACTTGCATAGAGCTATCAGAGACCATTTCTTTGACCCATTCCTCTTCAGTGATGGCTTGCACTTCAACCACACTCAGCACATCTTGCACAGAAGCTACCACACCTTCCTTTTCTTTCGCTAAGACTGATGCTTTGTCAACACCCTCCCACTCAAGAGAAAGTCTTGACAAGCAATCAGCTTGAACATTTCTCCACCCATGTATAAGTTCAACCTTGTATCAATAATCTTGCAAACGGGAAGCTAATCTGACTAGTCTCGCTGAGCAATTATTGGTTCCACCTGGTAATAGCACTTTGATTAAGTTTCTGATCAGATTTAAGCTTGAATTTGGAACCCCATAAGTAAGTTCTGAAGTATTCGCAACCTCACACTGCCGCTAAAGTCTCACGTTCAATTACCGAATAGTTCCTTTCAGAACTAATAAGTGTTCTGGAAGCGAATGCCACAGTCTTTTCATGTCCATTATGAACTTGAGCAAGGACAGCTCCCAGGCCTGTGGCACTGGCGTCAACAGTGAGAACAGATTCAAGCTTTGTGTTAAAAGGAGTAAGTATACCTGCTTCACAAATGTTTTTTTTGATATTATCAAAACATAACTGATGTTGCGCTTCCCACACAAAGGTAGCCCCCTTTCTTAAAAGTAATCTGAGAACTTCAGTTTGAACAAATTTTGAGTAATACTCAATGAGACCTAAAAAGATTGTCTTTGTCGGAAGGTGCTGGAGCTAACCTGATGGCATCCAAAAGATTTTGTTTAGGCCTCACACCTTCAGCAGAGATTTCATAGCCTAAATATTCGACTGTCAACAAAAATTTACATTTTTCACGTCTAAGAGTTAAGCCTGACTCTTTTATCTTAAGTAGCACCTCTCTGAGAGTGCAATTGTGTTGGTCAACGGTATCCCCAAATACAAGAATATCATCTTGGAAATATACAATGTTCTTGACAGCTTTAAAAAGCACACTCATCATAGGTTGAAAAACGCTCGCAGCAGAGCAGAGACCAAACGGCATCCTTGTGCACTGAAAAATGCCATCCATCGTGATGAAGGCTGTGAGTGGTTTGGACTGTTCATGCAGTTTAATCTGATGGTAAGTGTTTTTTAAGTCCAACTTAGAGAAATGTTTTCCTCCACTCAAAGCCAGGATCAGTTCGTTAATATTGGGCAATGGATAGGTATCCACAACAACATTTTGATTGAGTGACCTCAAATCAATGCAAAATCTGAGTTTTCCGTCCGATTTTTCAGTGATAACTACTGGAGAAACCCACATATAGCTTTCTATTGGCTCAATTACTCCTGATGACACCATATCTTTAAGCATATCCTTTACTGCTGCTCTGGCCACTAAAGGTATTCTGCGTACTTTGTGTTGTACTGGGAAAGCATCAGGTTTCAAAACTATTTTATGGACATAACCTTCAAAACATCCTAGTTTTTCTCTAAAAATGTCTTTAGCTTCTTCTAAAATACTCTCCAAAGATAGATTCTCAACTGCCATTACTTGAGTGGGTGCTCTAGGGTCAACAATGATGCACAAATCATACTGGTGCATCCATCCCTGAATAGGGGGTCCATCCATAGCTATATACACCTTCCCTTGAACTTCCCTTCCACCAAATTCTATGGTGGTGTTCATTTATCCTAGAAGATTTATAGTTTCACCTTGATAGCCCCTAGGGCTAATATCTTTTTGAAGTAATGTTATATCTGGCCACAACTTGTCGTACACAACTTTGGAAACAATAGTATACTTAGACCCAGAATCTACCTTAAGTTGAACAGATTTTCCGTTAATTAAAAATTCTGCTTTGGGTCTGTTTCTTCTGCCTCCCTCATCACTAGACTCGCCTACACTTAAAATCCTGTCTTTATGTGGTACAACCATAACATTATCGTTTAAGGTGGCAACTTCATGTGGTGTAACATTAACATTATCATCTAAGGTAGCAACTCTCTGTTTGTAAGGTTGTTTACACACTATAGTGACCTTTGGGCCCACACTTCTTGCAATTTTTCTCTACAGCCACACACCAATTATAATCAGTATTATGAAAGGGACTACCGCACCTGTAACAAGATTTTGTTGGTTGTCTACTTCTTTGAACAGCCTACCAGATTTGAATACAGTTGCAACATCAAGATCTTCCCTTAGTACGGTAGAGACACTTTCAGGATTGCTGTAATCTTTCTTACCTAATTCACACATACAATGTTGAGATTGTTCTACAACCTTAGCAATTTCAATGGCATCCTTTAGTGAAGGATTCTTTGCAGCCCACAGTCGCTCTTGAGTTTTTACAATGAACGATCAATTGATCACGAACTAATTCAGTCTGTCATGGCACCGAATTTACATTTTAGAGAAAGTTCCTAAGTTTGGACACAAAGTCATCAATGGATTGATTTTCTTCTTGGTGATGAGTGTAAAACTTGTAACGGTTCATCACAATATTAATTTCTTTAGCGAATCTGCACTCTAGACATTTTTTTGTTTCAACATAGACATCTTCAATAGGATTGCCATTGGGTAAAGTAGCTGTTGGTAAGTACTTAAAGATGCGTTGACCTTCTTTGCCTAAATTGTTCAATAAAAGTGCTTTTATTCTAGCAGCACTAAATTTTGCGCCATCTAAAGCCTCCAAGTGATTTTCAAACATAGATAACCAATCATACCACTCTATTGCAAGTGGACCTGGAGAAGGTAAAAAAATGGGAGGAGAGACAATTGCTTCGTGTGACTGCATGGTGTGACAAGGTTTGTATAGAATCTTCACAAAATACTTACTAAGGTGTGAAAACCAATTGCAGTATACATAAAGTGATGAATAGTAAAGAAGTCAACTGGGCTGAAGTAAGGAATTAAATTGAAAGATGCATCATATCGTTGTACTAATCAGAATATACTAATAAAAGTTAAAATGAGCTTAGAAATAAAGAGGTGTGTGAATCACCATTGAACTGACTCACTTGGACAATGAAATCTTAAAAGTAAAGAGGTGTGCGAATCACCGTTGAAATGACTTGCGTGTAAGACAAGAGCAGGCGCATGAAGAGGTGTGCGAATCACCGGTAGGATTGTTCGCTAGAAATACGATAACTGGATCGTGCAAGTTGCTCACTTCAAAAGTTACACACGCTTTAACTGACAGAAGCACTGATTAAAATGACAAATTTGCCGTGAGGTGTGCGAGTCACCGATGGGTAGATTGACTCGCTTCAATCCTGTGCAAATAAACTGGAACGGCAGGTTGAAATACAATGTGAAAAACTCAGTGCAAGATGGCCGCCAACATCGTTCTGCGTGCTTTTGAGGGGCTGTGGAGCTTGTTTTGCCTCAACGTGTAGCGTGGGCAACGTAAGGAGCTATGTGCGTGATTCAAAATGGTGCAGAGAGTCAACTGCCAAGTTGCGAGACAGCGCACGAGAAGAGCTCGAGCGTCGCTGACGCCAATCTTTCACGCAAAATCTTACCAAACAGGAAGCGTTCCACACCGCTCTAACTGACCGAGGATCAGTGCAGTGTCATTCTGCACACGTCCCTAATCCAACAGGACCACCAACCTCAGCCAAGGCAAACGACGTCTAAAGTGGGTCCGGAGCCACCCGTCTCTGCAGGAATCAGCTAGCCAACTCGTCGCCAAATATTGCAAGCGGAATAGACGACTCTTGACAATCCAGGTAAGTAAAAATGCAGCTTTATTCTTCAAAGTAATCTCTTGCAGTACAGACGTGGCTGATCATCAGCCAGCTGCACTCCACTGACCAGATTAGAACTCAGTCATGGTAAGTAGAATGTGGAACATGCTGGAGCACAATGCTCCACATTCTCTACACTCAAAGAAATGTATAAGTTGTACTACTTATAAGTATAATACAGCCTCACTCCCCCTCACCCCGGTTCATGCAGAAAGGCCCTTGGTGTCTCTACTTGGGAGAAGAAGACGTGTTTCTTTCCATGATGGTTCACTCTCAACTGTACTGTAAATCCGACTGAGGTTTCTCACCTTTCACTGTCATGGCACCGGTGGCAGCGCTCTGAACTCCTTTGCAGCCTTCAGTGTAATCAAGAATGACCATGACTATGCCTCCAGCGTAGTTCCTTCTCCTTATTGGCGGTCTGTACACTTTGCGAATCGACTGGTGAACAACCTCTTGCTGGGCCCTCAACAAGCCTGTCAGCACTCATATCATTGCCTCAAGAAGTGATTCCACATCAATGGCGGCCAGGACCCTCAGCATTTCTGGGCTGGGACCCTCTCCACTGATTATTTAGCACCTCGAATCCCAGCACCACCCTCGCCAGGCTTCCGATTGCATACGATTTCTGTTGCGAAACATATTGTTCTCTTACAATGGGCTTAGAGCCCATCCATTGCTGACCATAAGTTGACTTCATTGTCACTCTCATTTGCTTGATTCTCATTCATCAGCTGTGTGGGCCTTCCATCATCTTCTTGTGTGCCCCTGGAGCATGGACACAGTACTATGTCCTTCCGCTGCTCGTTTTGTCAGGCACTACATTTTTAGGTCGAGTCTGGGCAGCGCATGCTCTGCTGCGAGGCATACAGTAGTGGAGTATGGCTTTGAAGCCCCGCCCACTCTCCGCCCATATTTTTAATTGGCTTGTGTCATTGTCCTTTGTAAACGCTGGCTTCCGAGTTGTTATTAGGCTTGTAAGTCCCTCATTGGTACCGCCTTGTCTGCATTTGTAACCTCCCATGGCGACTGGCCCATTTACTTCTGTTGCAACACGGTATGTCTTATTTAGTCTGTAAGCACTATTTTCTTTAATGAGTTTCTCCTACTGCAGGCACGACGTTCTTTCCTCACCATGCGTGCTTTCACTTCCAAGCAACCCCGGACAATGGCGGCCGCTTCTTTGAAGTGAAATAGGTCTTGCATTTACAAGAGTTTGAGCTATTGCCATTGTAAATTATAGCTTAAACTCTCGTAAATGCGAGACCTATTGCATTCCAAATGCTTGCTCTTTTTGTTTCAGCAATCAATTAGAGTATGTGTGTTTTTTTGCTTTCTCACTCGTGTGCTTCTCTTCCCCTTCCTCCACACGCTGTGTTCCTCTCTCTCTACTGTGTGCATCTCCCCCAGAACTCCAGCATTGCCTTTTTGCTTGTGTGCTTTCTCCCCGCCTGCTCCACATTTCTCTTTTTTGCCAGTTTGGTCCCCTAACCCATGTCTGGGTGGACACTGTCTAGATGCGTGTACCTCTAACTTGTGCCCTGGCTGTAAGGTCGGACCAGGGATCGGTACATATGGGGAGTTGAGAATAAACACTGTCGCACTTACTACTGCAGTGGCTGTGTCTTCTTAACACACTGCCAAAGAGGGTGCATCCTTGTTTTCTGATACAAGTCAGGATGAGAGACATTTCTACATTACAATGAAGCCTGTTCCTTTTCCTGTGCGGTGCGTCATGTGGTTAAGAAAAACTACCCCTTTTTTATTTTTTGACCATATTGCAGTGCTGTGATTCAAGATGGTTGCTCTTTCCAGCTGGCTCTGTCACCCTTCTTCTACTCAATGGCATCTAATGGCCTCTCGCACATATCCAGTCAGCCACAGGCTTCTTTGTGCCAGGAAAATCCAATGGTTCCTATTTGTCAAATTCACAGCTGAGCGGGAGGTGGTGGGGCTGGGAAGTCCCTTGCAGTGCTCCTCCAGGAAGCCCTCTTTGAAGAATAAAATAGCTTCCTCCTGGGTGGTTTCAGTGGTTCAATCACACAGTTCCAGGGCTGCCACGAGGCATGACTCTTCAGGACCACTCATCCCAGCAGAAGACTGGGGTGATCAGTAGGAGCCAGCTTGGATCTCGGAGAGCGTCCAAGGGCAGCATGTTGTAAAATGTTGAAGAAAATAATATTGTGTAAGCAAAACACCGGAGAGAATCTTCAGGATTGAGCACAGAAGAATTATTGTTATTACCATCATCACCATCATCATCATTATTAATGTCGTAAGTTGTTGACACAGTTTATTATCGAAAACATGACCTATTTAACAAATATCAGCTTTACGATATTTAAAGACTGACGAAATAGGTTGCAACAAAAACAAGAAAGGGCCATTAGAAAGGACTGGATAATGTATCTCTCTCAAATTCCTACCTCTCGGTGCAATCCTCAGATCCAGCCTGAGGATGCAGAGCACCTAGCAGTGCCCATCGGTTCTCACTCTGCTCCAACTTCCCTCAGAAACAAATCTCCACTGTGCTCTGGACTGTAGTGCAGGTTGATTGGCAGGCTATGAGACTTACGAGAAAGGTGAACACACATAGGGGCTTATTTACAAGGCCCTTGCGCCACTTTTGCGTCATTTTTAACATGGGAAAAGTGACGCAAAAGTGCCGCAAGGGGCTTGTAAATCTGCCCCATAATGCCCAGGAATCAGACCATACCAGCTTGAGTGGAGATTCCATAACTATCCTTGGCCAATGTTCGGAGCCTGGCAATAACCAGTGTTTTATCGCCGCACTCTGCACACATGTGGACTATATTGTTTGCCTCAGTAACACGTCATGGACCGCTTGAATACTTCCTACACCCTCAACAAAGCAGTTTGGAAGGTGCCTAATAAAACATGGAGGTGATCCTGAAGATAAGCATACTTTCAGAAATTTCAAGATTCATAGTCTGGGACCATTGGTTAGATATATCATCTATTTGTAAAGCCAATAACAACTATGCAGTGGGTGGATTGTTACACACTTTGGTTCGCATTGGAGTACATCAATTAAAAGGCTTGGTGCAGTTTCTACGTTACCCTGTCTGAGAAAACATTAATACTGTGCTTGGGAATGAATATCCTAAATGTATTTATTTATTTATTTATTTCAGTGATCACAGAAAAGTCGAGGAGGTCTGCCCGGCACTCGCCAAGGAGCAGAGCTCCGGAAGTGGAGAATAGTACACCACTTTATACCCGATTTGAGAGGTTTCCAGAGTACAGTCACACAGGTTTAGGTTTCGATTTCTTAACGAGTATGTTCAAGTGTTATATGATGGCATCATATAACACTTGAACACATAATGAAGGGAAACTTGAAGCAAGTGGCTTTCAAAATCATCTATTCCGGGTAATGGCTCCTATAAACACAGCAGGTTTTTAAATGTATACTTCAGGTGTCAAGTTTTAAACCTTGTCTTGCCAAGAAGCACAAACCTCCGGCTGGCAGTCCAACAAAGAGGGCTACTGCTAATTATACACAAAGGGGGTGATTGCAATGTCGGTGATGTCAGTCGTAAAGCTTCCGACCTTAGGTCGGAAGACTTACGACCGTCATCGTCGGTTTCGATTCCGACAGGCTTATTACGATACAACCGGTCGGAATTGAAACCAGCCAGTCATTCTGGCTGGCTTCCGATGGGCTCAATGAACCTGTTGGCCAGTCGGAACCAGCTCGTAATCGAAATGGACGGCGGTTTACGCCATCCGGATTACGATGCACTGTTTGTGGCAGGGTTTCCATGCTGGCCTTTCTGACAAGGAAACCCTGTTGGAAAGCGTGTTTGGGGTCCCCTAGCAGGGCCCTTTTCCCTTTTGGCCTCCTGTTAATCCCTGCACCTTGTGACAGGCACCTTGAGGTGCCTGCCACAGGGTGCAGGGATTAACACATCCTCACATTTCCCTATCGGAGCATGTACTACGGCCGGTTTACGGCTGTAACACATGCTCCCATATGGAAATGTGAGCATGCGACTGCACCATGTGCGGTCGTATCATAATTAGGCAGTCGGGACAGCCGACCGGAGGTCGGCTGGTCCTGTTTCTGCCACGGTGTTGGAGAAACTCCGACCAACATCGTAATAGGCCCCTAAATGTTAGCATGATTATGCATTTATACCATCACCAATTTTATGCAAAAAAACACAATTTAAAGGTATTTGAAAAATCCTGATTAGGGAATTGAATAATATGGGTGAATCTGTGTAAAAGAGTGTAATATGCAAGCCTTTTGCTGTTTCCCCATCTAAGAAATCCCTGACTGCTACTATATCCTTAAACATAAGTCTCGAATTATGCTCCACAATGGTGCATACACTGTGCACTGTACACTGTTTACTATAGCAAGTGCCTTAAAATACTACTACTACTACTACTTACTAATACCAGTAAAAATAATAATAATAAAAATAATAATAAGCATAGCAACTAACAACTTTTTACATATCACTTTATGTTGTGTTAGTCATCTGACAGCATTCTACAAAAATTTATTTTTTGTGTGGTCCTGCAGATGAAAGCTTCTTTATGTCAGAAAAAGTGTTTGTATGTGTGAGCATGTGTGTGTGTGTTTTATGTGTAAGCATGTATGTGAGTGAGTCAGTGACATGGAATGAGTGAGTGTCAGTGAGTATGAATGAGTGAGAGTAAGAGTGACTGCAAGTGAGTGAGTGAGAAGTGAGTAAGTGTTCGCTGGTGTGAGTGAGAATGAGTGTGAGTGACTGAGTCTTTCAGAATATGCGATAGCGTGAGAATGAGGGAGTGAGAGTGAGACTGAGTGCAAGTCAGCATGAATGAGAAAGTATGAGTGAAAGTGAGTGTGAATGAGCAGCATAGAGTAAGATTAGGAGTGAGCGCAAAAAGTGAGTGAGAATGAATGAGTGCAAGTGAGTGGAAGTGAGTGAATGTGGTGTTATACTTGTGCGTCTGCCATTGGCCAAGGGATAGTGTAGGTAATTCTTGTCTCATAGAGGCACACATAGCAAAATACTGCCACTAGCATACTGGAGGCAATTCTTAGCATGAGAGGCACCTGTGACAATATACTGGCATACTCAAGGTAATTTGTGTCATAATGGGTGCACATGGCAAAATACTGGCATACAAATATCAAGGACCCCTGCAATGGTTCTAGAACTCCTAGGGCAGGGCAATAGTATAATTGTAAACAAAAACCCTAGGCAGTCATACGGTTCAATTAATCTAGGAACTCATCATCCCAACAACATCATTATATTAAGGACTCAGTGCGAATACAGTTTGGCTCTATTAAAACATATCTGAATTTTATTTGACTTATTTTAAAAAATATATATATTAGACAATTCATAAATACAATACAACATGATTGCAATGTAACAAAAGCTACAAAAATCACAAAGAACAAAATAGTTTGAAAAGGATAAAATGCAACATTAATTCATACATATATACATAATGAAGAGGTGGCTATGAGGTGGATCTTCTCTCAACGCGCTTTCGGCACTAAAGCGCCTTCATCAGGAGTGCCACGACTTTGCCCTACAAAATATAAATCTTATAAACATACAATTCTAAAAACACACTGAGTTCCATAATCTAGTACTGCTTTTCATTTCCACGTGTCGCCACACAGAAATCCCAGAGATTAGTGATTAGACCAGATCTATGCTTTCACCCAACGTGAAAAAGTTGAGAGATATAAATCGTGTTGGCATCGGTGCTCAATAGCTTATGATAGTCCCAGAGAGGAAAAAGAAGAAACTAAGAAAGAGTAGGAGTAGAGAACGGAGGAAATAGAAGACAAAGAAGAAATAACTATAAATAGAAAATAAAAAATAAAAGATAAAAAGAGAAGAGAAAGAAAGAAAAAAAGAGAAGAAAGAAAGAAAAAACATGAATAGCTTACTTTATGTATATGAGAGGCAACTAGTTCAGCTCGTATGGTTGTCGCAAGATTTAAAAACGCAAAACCTGTGCAGTTGGTAAAGAAACAGACCAATGTCCAAAAATTAGATAGCGTTTAAAAATCGAGAGCATATATGATAGGGACATAGAAATATTAATGTAGTGCTCACTTAGAGTACTGTATCTGTATAGAATAGATCCCAGTATCAAATATAGTTCTCAATATTGATTCTGTGTAGTCTCCTACTATTGATATAGGGATACGAATATGCGTGAGCTATTAATATATATTCATATTTCCATTAGCTTGCTATTAATTGTACATAGCTCTGGAAATAGAAAAAGAAGGGGAACATGATTAAAAAGTAAATAACATATCCTCAAAGAAATCAATTAAATTGATAAGTCTATAGGTATGGGCACAACCTTAAAGCGGCACAATTACCTGAACATCTGCTCAATTGGGCTTTGAATGGAGTAGAGAATGACTGGGAACGGCGATTTAGTCCGTGTACTTATCTCTTTTTTAGAAGCAAAAAGTCATGCGAGGATATGCGGGTCTAATTGCACTCTGCTTAAAAGAAATAAGCACAATAAGTAACAAGACTGGTGTGCTATTAATAAGAGTTAGATCACGGTTTAATTCTAGTCTACCCTTTATACAAAAAACCATCGATGGCACATCACCAGTCAGAGGAACCTTCAAATGTCTTCACTCGAACTGCAAAGCACGTGATGGTGTAATAGAAGGACAGACTCTCATACATAATGGTTATACCATTAATTCTAAATCAATGAGTAACTGTAAAACTGATAATGTTATTTACTTGATTGTCTGTCCCTGTAATCTAGGTTATGTTGGTGAGACATCAAGAACTGTTGCAACACGACTTAATGAACATCGCTCTGCGATCCGTACTACTAAATTACATGCACCCATGGTAAAACATTTTCAAGAATACAAACATTCTGCCAATAATTTTAAATGGCATATTTTAGAGAAAATTAACAACTCGAGTGAGAACCGTAATGAGGAAATTAGGAAGAAACGAGAAGTTTACTGGATATTTACCCTTAATACACACAGAAAAGGACTGAATAGTGATCTACCATGGGAAAATGCTATATTATTTAATAACTATTGACCGTTGTGCATTACCCTACTTTAAACAATAATACAGTTTCTACCTCAATAGATAACACACTTATTAGGAATATGAGCTATTTGAATCTGTCTTTAGTCCTTCAGTCTGTATTCGATCACTTAGTCTGTTTTCCAGCTTTATTGCCGTACTTGCACGTAATTCAAACTCACGTGACAAGCTAGTTTCACTTAAAAACTCACACGGGAATCACTCGCATTCAGCAAGGTCTCCTGAAACTCGACACGTACGGCGTAGCATGAAGGAAGTTTATCCATGCACTTTCCACCTTCTTTATTGAACGATGTAACTTTCTAAGAATTCAAAAACTTTTTCTCTTCTGTCGTACAAAATGCGTGTCACTGACTGACATAGATCGTAAGTATGAGTTTTAACTCTGTGCATTCACGTGACTTGTATACCACGTGAAAAACCAGCCTCTTTTTAAACATTGCCATATAATGAAATAGAGTCTCAATGGCACTGTAATACGCATTTTTATAGCTGAGCATGAGCATGTAATACATTTGCCTTGTCACTGACGACATAGATCGCAAGTATGAGTTTTAACTTTTGTGCATTCACGTGACTTGTATACCACGTGAAAAACCAGCCTCTTTTTTAAACATTGCCATATAATGAAATAGAGTCTCAATGGCACTGTAATACGCATTTTCTATAGCTGAGCATGTAATACATTTGCCTTGTCAATTTATAATTATTAATCGACTTGGCAGTCAATTTTTATTAATAGCACACCAGTCTTGTTACTTATTGTGCTTATTTCTTTTAAGCAGAGTGCAATTAGACCCGCATATCCTCGCATGACGTTTTGCTTCTAAAAAGAGATAAGTACACGGATTAAATCGCCCTTCCCAGTCATTCTCTACTCCATTCAACGCCCAATTGAGCAGATGTTCAGGTAATTGTGCCGCTTTAAGGTTGTGCCCATACCTATAGACTTATCAATTTAATTGATTTCTTTTGAGGATATGTTATTTACTTTTTAATCATGTTCCCCTTCTTTTTCTATTTCCAGAGCTATGTACAATTAATAGCGAGCTAATGGAAATATGAATATATATTAATAGCTCACGCATGTTCGTATCCCTATATCAATAGTAGGAGACTACACAGAATCAATATTGAGAACTATATTTGATACTGGGATCTATTCTATACAGATACAGTACTCTAAGTGAGCACTACATTAATATTTCTATGTCCCTATCATATATGCTGTCGATTTTTAAACGCTATCTAATTTTTGGACATTGGTCTGTTTCTTTACCAACTGCACAGGTTTTATGTTTTTAAATCTTGCGACAACCATACGAGCTGAACTAGTTGCCTCTCATATACATAAAGTAAGCTATTCATGTTTTTTTCTTTCTTCTCTTTTTTGTTTCTTTCTCTTCTCTTTTTCTCTTTTATTTTTTATTTTATTTTTATAGTTATTTCTTCTTTGTCTTCTATTTCCTCCGTTCTCTACTCCTACTCTTTCTTAGTTTCTTCTTTTTCCTCTCTGGGACTATCATAAGCTATTGAGCACCGATGCCAACACGATTTATATCTCTCAACTTTTTCACGTTGGGTGAAAGCATAGATCTGTTCTAATCACTAATCTCTGGGATTTCTGTGTGGCGACACGTGGTAATGAAAAGCAGTACTAGATTATGGAACTCAGTGTGTTTTTAGAATTGTATGTTTATAAGATTTATATTTTGTAGGGCAAAGTCGTGGCACTCCTGATGAAGGCGCTTTTAGTGCCGAAACGCGTGTTGAGAGAAGATCCACCTCATAGCCACCTCTTCATTATGTATATATGTATGAATTAATGTTGCATTTTATCCTTTTCAAACTATTTTGTTCTTTGTGATTTTTGTGGTTTTTGTTACATTGCAATCATGTTGTATTGTATTTATGAATTGTCTAATATATATATTTTTTAAAATAAGTCAAATAAAATTCAGATATGTTTTAATAGAGCCAAACTGTATTCGCACTGAGTCCTTAATATAATGATGTTGTTGGGATGATGAGTTCCTAGATTAATTGAACCGTATGACTGCCTAGGGTTTTTGTTTACAATTATAAAATACTGGCATACTACAGTTAATTCTTGTCATACTGTGGAAAAGCCTGGCATGCTTGAGGAAATTCTTGGCAAAGGGGCACCAATGGCAAAATGCTGGTGTTAGCACACTGGAGGTAGTTCTTGGCATAAGGGAAGACAACCGTGTGATATGAGAGGGAAGCAACCATGACAAAATGCTGGTCTTGACATGCTGAGGTCATTTTTGACATCACTGTCACCAATGGCAAATTTTTCGTCCTGGCATATTGTATGCTGTACATGCTTTTTGACATAATGGGACATCCATGGAATATGAGGACACCCATGAAAAAATACTGGCCCTGGCACACTGTAGGTAATACTTTAAATATGAGGGCACCCACATCAAATTTTGAAAAAAATGTAGTCATTTCTTTGGGAGCGCTAGGTTTCTTTGGCTTGGCACATCATAAAAAGACATGAATGTTTAATGAGTGGCCTTCAAGAGCCTATCCATTTAAAAAAAATATGTGTGAACATTATGCTTTATAATGCACTATTTGATCCAATTTTTGTCAAACGTTTATCAGAGAGAGAACTCCTTGAGCCATTTCGAGAAGAAGCCTGGCTCACTCGTGTCACTCACTTGCCACAAGTCAGGGCAAGTATTACACTCAAACATGTTAAAAGAGCATGTCAGCATCGTACTATAAGTGGATGCTAAAATGGGCATTGTTCTCTGTAGTGATGGTAATCAAGTAGTTATTATAGAACTTCATCGATGTCAAACCTTGTAATGCCATCAGGTTTAAGGTCATTTGATATGACGTCCAGGGAAGATTCAAGGGCAAAGGTTATATGACATTACTACCTGTGGTGCCACTAAGGTCAAAGACTGTGCAATGGCACTATAGCTACTCCTGGCAATTTGGTGAATTGAAGTCCATGCCTAGGGTTGTGGCATATTTGGGTATGGGGTGAGATCTAACAGTTTCAATTGTAGATTTTGGGTTTTCAGAGATATGAGTTGAATTTCCCCATTTGATATGTCCTTCAATTATGAGCAACCACAGTTTTCCAGTTGAGTATTGCAAGTGCTTAGTAAGCACCACAGGATAGCACCAGGTGCTAAGTCAAGATATCAACCATTCATTGAGATCCATTTCTAATGAGCCTAATTGAATCATCGTTGGACTTGTCTACAACAGTTTCAACATTTTGCTTTTTAATAGGTTTGACATGTATGGTATTTGCATAAATTATGGTACACATATTGCTTTCTTTACTTACTATAAAAAGATTTGACTGCAGCTCCTTCAGCCACTGTCTTCTTTTGCTCTGAAACCTTCAGCCATTAGCTTGAGACATTGTCAACCACATCTTGGATCAATCCCACAGGAGTATTTTAGTCTCACCATTGGCTCTTTGTGTGAGTCCCTCCACCTCCAGAATACATGAGGGACTAGTTTCCATCTGAAAACATTCAGCAAGTGGCCAGCGCTACAAAAACAACTGAAAAAAATTGATTCTACAGACCAAAAAGTCTGATTTACTATCTGCAGGTTCCATTTTTCAGATGCTTTTATCTATGCTTGCTCCCCAGAGTGACCTGGCTAACAAACATTGGCAAAGCCACTAGGTTTTGATGCTTGCATGGCATGCACATAGGGCCTGTGCAGGTCATCCACACTGAAGTTTCTATATTCTATCTCCATCCCTTCCAGGTCTCCCTCGAATTTGATACTCTAGGATTTGTGATATATATTAAGCACCTCTCCCTGTTTCCTGACTTGGTATGAATCCAGTTCATGTCTCCTGTCCCCTATCTATTAACTTTTCTTTCTAATATTCTCCTGGAGACACGCATAAGAATCTCTCACTGTTCCTCCATATGTACCCCAGGGCCTATGAAATTCTTGCTCATTTTCACTGCTTGCCTTGGTCTGTATGACTCATTGCACCTCCAGCCCAGCCAAACCCCTCTCCTGGGGTTGGAGAAAAATATTATAATGATAAATTATTTGTCTCTTTAGCCTTGAGCGGCTTCGTGCTTAATATTTATGAGTGGTAAGTGTATTGTTATCATTTGTTAACTTTTATGCATGCTGTTTTATTCATTTCCTTTACAACCACATTTTAGAGTTAGAAATCAACATTATGAAAAACACTGGAACAGATATACAGGGATTGTAGCTTTTGACATTATTTTTTAGCTAATCAAACCAATTTTGTTTGGCATCACACAACAGCATGGAAATCAAAAGGTGGTCCAGCACCTACCAGTAAGCTTTTGGTAGGACTGTGTGTCAGAATATCATTGTCAAAAATAGCATCTGTGTTTAATATTGTGTCTTAAATATCATCTACAAAAATCTTATCCCATTAGATGTAGATTTTGTTTTATTAACTCAAATGGGGTTATACATCTGTACACGACATTTAAGTAGTGGCGGCTCCTCCGCTAAGGCCGAGGAGCGTCCACTGCTCACGGAGCAGTGTAAACAAAAAAATAAAATGAGTTATTATCATTTTTTTTTCGTATGGTCTGGTTAGGACGGGGTGGGGCTTGGCCTCCCTGACGTCGGGGAGGAGGAGTGGTTGTGACCTCTGTAAAGGGTGCATGAATGTTTGACTGGCCCTCTTGGGTCGGCCAAACATTCACGCCCTCTTCGCATGTTCTCCATGCAGGCTGCATTACAGCCTGCATGGAGAACATGCCCAGGACCCCATTCCGAACCAAGGCGCTCAGACCAATCACACCGTTGCATTGCTGCGCTGTGATTGGCTGTGGGGCGTCTGAGTGCTTTCCGGTCCCCAGAAGAGATTCACTCGACGGTGATGGAGCGATGCAGCGAGATCAGGTAAGTTATTTTTTTTTTTTATTCAACGCCACCCCCGTACCTTACTGCCCATCACTGCATTTAGGACACAACCTTTTTGTGAGTCGATATTTAGTTAGCAATTTTCTGGTACCACCCCTGGGGCAAGTCTTAGATGCTCCAAGAGCCAAAGCAGCAAGCTGCCATTTTGGGGGAGGGAAGCAAAGGAAGAACTGGTCACAACCAATTCCTGAAGGTCTTGAAGTCATGTACTTGCCTCGTAAGCCTGTGTCCCCTTTCGCCTTCACGCTGAAATAAGCTTTTCTGATGAGCCCCACTTCATCCCTGCGAAAGGTTGAGAGTGGGTCATCAGGACGGTAAGACAAAGCCACCCCTGGGATTCCGATTTTTCCCTGCTCCCCACCATATGTCAGTGAAGACGCATGAAAACAAATTGTTGTACGTATCAATTTGGTTTGTAAAAAAAAACTAATTGAATAATGAAGTGTGGTTATGTACATTTCTGTTTTTATAACTGTCTGTGCGTTGTATTATTGTTGTTCTTCTGTGAATATTAACAGGATTTATTCAGTATAAAAGCATTCGCCTTTTTCTGTAGTTGCCAACTGGCCCCACGTCATGCGTGACATCTTCAGTCAGACCACTGCAATTCAGCAAGCAGCACTTTGCAAGCTGCCATGTTTTTGGGGCCCAGGCTTATCATAATAAACAAGATGGCGACAGATGATGATGAGTGGGGGGCGGGTATTAGCGACAGACGATGACGAGGGAGAATAAAAACAAGCATTTGTAATGCAAATAGGTCTCGCAGTTACGTAACTCTTGTAAATGCGAGACCTATTGCATTGCAAATGCTTGTTTGTAAAAGAGGCCATGCTCCGCCACTTTCCTTAGACGAGCCTTGTATAAAAAAAGGGGTGTGGCCATCATTAAAGTGAAAGCACGGTATGGGGCGCTTTTACAAAAAAAGGAGTTGTTTGTCAACTTGACAAACAAATGCCTTTTTTTGTGAAAGCGCCCCATGCCGCAGTTTCATTTTAATGCAGCCATGCCCCTTTCCTTAGACGTGGCTCGTCTAAGGAAAGGGGCATGGCCGCCATTAAAGTGAAAGTGCAGCATGGGGCAGTTCCAAAAATAAAAGTTAATAAACAGTAAAAAAAGACATGCAGCCACATTGGGCGCCTCAAATAAACCAAAGGCACGGCCGCCAGTGTATGAGTGTGGCGTGGCAAGCCGCGCTATGAAAAAAAATAAAATTAAAGTGATAGGGAGAGCGTATCCTGCCTGCAACAGCCGGCAGGAGAAAACCATTTAAGCAAATAGTGCTCGGAGGCTGTAATTAAAGCCTACCGTGTAACAACACATGTAACGGGGGTGTCCTCATTGGAGGTTACAAAATGAGACCAGGCGGTACTAAGGAGGGATTACTAAGCCTATTGACCAATGAAAAGCCACAGTTTCCACAGGACAATGACACAAGCCAATGAAAAATATGGGCGGAGAGTGGGCAGAGCTTCAAGTCGAATACCTGAATACAGCATGCCTCGCAGAGCAGCGTATGTGCTGCCCAGGCTCGACCTAAAAAAAGAAAACTTATCATGCACTTGCCGCCGCCAACAAAAAAGGGATGCCTGGGGCGGACCGCCCCCGCACCTCGCTAGCTATGCCACTGCACAACAACTGCAGAAAAACAAATAGAGACGCATAAAAAGTCATTGAAAGCGTATAAAAAGGTGTCCGGATACAAATTGGACCAAGATAAAACTCAGATCATCCTCAATTGTAAAATCAAGATGAGAGACAACCGAGTAATGGAGAAAGCTACATATTTGGGTGTTAGCATAACGGCAAAATTGGAGAGCTTAGTTAATAACTATCTCGAACCCTTAATACAACATACAAAAAAAGATTTGATCAGGCTAAATAATTTGCATTTATCCATTGGGGGCAGGTGCAATGTGATCAAAATGCTTTTTTTACCTATATTTTTATATTTTTTCAGAACGATATGTTTGGAATTTCCACCTCAACTGTTTAAATCTATAGATTATATGTTCTCCAGGTTCATATGGGGATATAAGAGACCATGTAGAGCACTAAGATTCATTACCTTACCTAAAGATAGAGGTGGACTGGCACTGCCTAATTTTAAATTGTATTACTGGGCTACCACATTGAGGTATTGCATTGAACTAATATCAACTGGGACGGATAACAGAATAAATGGCAGTACCCCCACACCGCAAGAACTTATATTGGGCGTTGATAGTAGAGGGTGCCTCTGGCGACATTCCAATGATAGTTACTTTAAGAAGGTCAGATTCAAGACCATCTCGGGTATATACAAGGCCTGGAATAATGTACGGAAACTGTTGGGAATTGGACGGCTATCCCACTATACACCATTATATAAAAACGACAACCTCCCAGAGATTTTCAGGGATACCTGTATGGATAGGTGGGTACAAGGAGGGATCTCGCAGCTAGGCTGTTTTTATTCTACTATTGGGTTGAAATCTTTTGAGGAACTACAAAACGATTATAAACTAGATCATAGGGACTTCTTTAAATTTCTACAGGTTAGAGACTTTCTGCAGAAGAAAGGGGTGGGAGGGCAAAATTCCAAGTAATTCAAACCATTGAGAACCTGCTTAAAAAGCTACAATAACTATAGGAGAAGTTTATGAATCTATGAATATTCTCTATCCAGATGATATGGATAAATGCATGACAAAATGGCAGTCTAAATTAGGAGTTTCGTCCGAAACCCTTTATCACTCCTACGAATTATCTCAGACTTGCTTAATGTCTATAAAATTACAAGCTCAATTCTATAAAACCTTTTTTTCACTATATTACACCCCAAACAAGATAGCGAAGTGGGGGACCGGAAAAGGAACGACATGTCCACGCTGTGCGCTATTTGAAGCTGATAGTGTGCATATATTTGCATCTTGTGATGTATTAGCGAAATTGGTCAACGAAATATCAGGTTTATTGTCAGAGATATTAAAAGTAGGAGTAGATATCTCAGTGGATGAAATAATCCTTGGCACAGCTAACGTTAGGCGGCCAAAATACATGCAAGGCTTAATTTTTGTGGCAATGGCTGTCTTATGGATGTGTATAGCCTCAGCTTGGCTGGATCCGAATCCGCCGACGTTCCAACAATGGAGATCCCGATTATTGGCGACATGTAGCTTAGAGGTAGCCATCTATAAAAGAAAGGGGCGTAATAAACGCAAAAAAGGATTGGCAATATGGGACCCGTTAATGCAGTGGATGCAAAGATATACCGGGACTGGATAAATGGTTTTTTTATAGGCATGATGTATGATGATAGAAGTTAAGTAGGAGTTAATTATAATTATGATTTGAAAGAATAGATTGTAATGAATTAGTGATGGATTATTTTGCACCTGAGAATTAAGATCTGTTTTCACGATTTTGCTGAACTACGTTTTGCTTTTTGTAACATTTATCTCTAGCTTGTTTGTTCTTTATCATAAGCTACAGCTTTCTGCACCACCATCTGCATTGCCTTCTTCCTAGACTCCTTCTCCGGCTTTATACGCCTCTGCTTAGCTTCCTTCTGCCATACTTGCAAAGTATCAATCATCGACTGTCTACTTCTTCTAGCAAATAATTTGTCCTGTAAATAATTCAATTTTTGTTCATCAAAGGAACCATCCAATGGCCACTGAAGCTCAGCATTGTCCCTCGTATACTTGTGCCATAATGTACGAAACATAATAGGGCCAATACCGTGCTTCACATACATCTCAAAACTCGGAGTGCCTTCTGGAGGCGCAGTCTGCCTTTCATCCAGCCGATGCTCGACAGAACAGCAGCGGCACCCCAAGCACCACACTTTACTCCAACAAGGCATCCTAGCATCAGACACATTCACTATTCACTCAAACAACACACACACACACATACAATTAAAACACAGACAAACAAAAGAGCTCTCAAAAACAGTCTTCAGACTGCACCAAGACAAGATAGGCTCTAGCCCCAGGCCTTTTTCAACAAACAGCCTGGCAGAACGTTCAAAAATGCTGCGTATCACAAGGGTCCACAGACCCACCAAGTAAATCAAGACGGCGCCGCTCTTACCAAGACAAATCCAGATAAACTCACCTGGTGCACACAGGTCAAACAAGATTATTCTCCACTGCCGACTCTTCAGACAAACGGTCAGATCCAAGGGTTTCGCCTTTTCAGGACCCCAGCCGAGGTGACCACTGGACGAGGAGCCACCCGATCAGACAGGCGGGGCAGCCGCGAGAACCAAGCTCTATCATATGCGGATCCCCGATCCGCCCATCCGACCGGACGCAACCCCGACCCCACGACCCGACTGCGGGCGGGATGGGCCACCTGATGGAGTCCCTGTTCGGGCGCCAAACTGAAGGAATTGGCCCAACTATGGTCACCCGGGTCACTCTCGACCTCCTCTAGCCTTCCATGCAATGAAGAGTCGATGACGCAGTAGAGAATACAACCAAACTAGTTTATTCACAAAGTACACTGCAGTGGAGTCCGATCTGACCAGCCTACTATGATGGCTGACGAGGGACTGACTCTAACAAGCATAAAGTTACATTATGTATGTTGCGGAACCCACAAAGACCCGCCTACTATGGAAAAACACTGGTAGCTGTCATAATACAATGGGGGTACAGAACATAAGTTTCGATTCCGCAGCCTGGCACAAGCGATCTGCTGCCCAAGGTCGTCTGGCTTATCCTCCCCACTAGACAGGTGGGAGAAGGCCTCGATGTAACAGAAAAGGCATGCGTTAATAAGCAAGATTCAGCATTGGAGAAACGAAACTTACCAAGGACCATTTCTCGTAAATGAGCAAGTAACAGTTTCGATTATAAAAGAAAATGGCGTCTTGGAGATTCAAAATGGCGGCACAGATGTCAACCTAATAAACATGAGGCACAGGGTCAGACTGATTTGCATATGGCCATGTCTGAACTGGGGTGTTGGAGTGAGCTAAAGAATGATGATGGATTAAACCCAGATCAGTTGACTGGGGGTGAGTGTTTGATTTGCTCTAACGCTCCGTCCATCATCCCCTTTGGTATCGCTTTGTTCGCCCTAAGTTGGCAGGGTATGCCCAGACGTGGGTCCCTTGCTCACTTTGCCACTGGATTCAAGATAGCCTGGCTGATGAGGGTTTTGAACCCGAAACCGGTCCCAGGATGCTTGTTTCCGGTCCAGGGATGACATGGCTTGGCAGTTCGGGCTGGACTGTTCCCATGAGGCACAGGGTCAGACTGATTTGCATATGGCCATGTCTGAACTGGGGTGTTGGAGTGAGCTAAAGAATGATGATGGATTAAACCCAGATCAGTTGACTGGGGGTGAGTGTTTGATTTGCTCTAACGCTCCGTCCATCATCCCCTTTGGTATCGCTTTGTTCGCCCTAAGTTGGCAGGGTATGCCCAGACGTGGGTCCCTTGCTCACTTTGCCACTGGATTCAAGATAGCCTGGCTGATGAGGGTTTTGAACCCAAAACCGGTCCCAGGATGCTTGTTTCCGGTCCAGGGATGACATGGCTTGGCAGTTCGGGCTGGACTGTTCCCATGAGGCACAGGGTCAGACTGATTTGCATATGGCCATGTCTGAACTGGGGTGTTGGAGTGAGCTAAAGAATGATGATGGATTAAACCCAGATCAGTTGACTGGGGGTGAGTGTTTGATTTGCTCTAACGCTCCGTCCATCATCCCCTTTGGTATCGCTTTGTTCGCCCTAAGTTGGCAGGGTATGCCCAGACGTGGGTCCCTTGCTCCCTTTGCCACTGGATTCAAGATAGCCTGGCTGATGAGGGTTTTGAACCCGAAACCGGTCCCAGGATGCTTGTTTCCGGTCCAGGGATGACATGGCTTGGCAGTTCGGGCTGGACTGTTCCCATGAGGCACAGGGTCAGACTGATTTGCATATGGCCATGTCTGAACTGGGGTGTTGGAGTGAGCTAAAGAATGATGATGGATTAAACCCAGATCAGTTGACTGGGGGTGAGTGTTTGATTTGCTCTAACGCTCCGTCCATCATCCCCTTTGGTATCGCTTTGTTCGCCCTAAGTTGGCAGGGTATGCCCAGACGTGGGTCCCTTGCTCACTTTGCCACTGGATTCAAGATAGCCTGGCTGATGAGGGTTTTGAACCCGAAACCGGTCCCAGGATGCTTGTTTCCGGTCCAGGGGTGACCTGGCTTGGCAGTTCGGGCTGGACTGTTCCCATGAGGCACAGGGTCAGACTGATTTGCATATGGCCATGTCTGAACTGGGGTGTTGGAGTGAGCTAAAGAATGATGATGGATTAAACCCAGAAAAGTTGACTGGGGGTGAGTGTTTGATTTGCTCTAACGCTCCGTCCATCATCCCCTTTGGTATCGCTTTGTTCGCCCTAAGTTGGCAGGGTATGCCCAGACGTGGGTCCCTTGCTCACTTTGCCACTGGATTCAAGATAGCCTGGCTGATGAGGGTTTTGAACCCGAAACCGGTCCCAGGATGCTTGTTTCTGGTCCAGGGATGACATGGCTTGGCAGTTCGGGCTGGACTGTTCCCATGAGGCACAGGGTCAGACTGATTTGCATATGGCCATGTCTGAACTGGGGTGTTGGAGTGAGCTAAAGAATGATGATGGATTAAACCCAGATCAGTTGACTGGGGGTGAGTGTTTGATTTGCTCTAACGCTCCATCCATCATCCCCTTTGGTATCGCTTTGTTCGCCCTAAGTTGGCAGGGTATGCCCAGACGTGGGTCCCTTGCTCACTTTGCCACTGGATTCAAGATAGCCTGGCTGATGAGGGTTTTGAACCCGAAACCGGTCCCAGGATGCTTGTTTCCGGTCCAGGGATGACATGGCTTGGCAGTTCGGGCTGGACTGTTCCCATGAGGCACAGGGTCAGACTGATTTGCATGTGGCCATGCCTGAACTGGGGTGTTGGAGTGAGCTAAAGAATGATGATGGATTAAACCCAGATCAGTTGACTGGGGGTGAGTGTTTGATTTGCTCTAACGCTCCGTCCATCATCCCCTTTGGTATCGCTTTGTTCGCCCTAAGTTGGCAGGGTATGCCCAGACGTGGGTCCCTTGCTCACTTTGCCACTGGATTCAAGATAGCCTGGCTGATGAGGGTTTTGAACCCGAAACCGGTCCCAGGATGCTTGTTTCCGGTCCAGGGATGACATGGCTTGGCAGTTCGGGCTGGACTGTTCCCATGAGGCACAGGGTCAGACTGATTTGCATATGGCCATGTCTGAACTGGGGTGTTGGAGTGAGCTAAAGAATGATGATGGATTAAACCCAGATCAGTTGACTGGGGGTGAGTGTTTGATTTGCTCTAACGCTCCGTCCATCATCCCCTTTGGTATCGCTTTGTTCGCCCTAAGTTGGCAGGGTATGCCCAGACGTGGGTCCCTTGCTCACTTTGCCACTGGATTCAAGATAGCCTGGCTGATGAGGGTTTTGAACCCGAAACCGGTCCCAGGATGCTTGTTTCCGGTCCAGGGATGACATGGCTTGGCAGTTCGGGCTGGACTGTTCCCATGAGGCACAGGGTCAGACTGATTTGCATATGGCCATGTCTGAACTGGGGTGTTGGAGTGAGCTAAAGAATGATGATGGATTAAACCCAGATCAGTTGACTGGGGGTGAGTGTTTGATTTGCTCTAACGCTCCGTCCATCATCCCCTTTGGTATCGCTTTGTTCGCCCTAAGTTGGCAGGGTATGACCAGACGTGGGTCCCTTGCTCACTTTGCCACTGGATTCAAGATAGCCTGGCTGATGAGGGTTTTGAACCCGAAACCGGTCCCAGGATGCTTGTTTCCGGTCCAGGGATGACATGGCTTGGCAGTTCGGGCTGGACTGTTCCCATGAGGCACAGGGTCAGACTGATTTGCATATGGCCATGTCTGAACTGGGGTGTTGGAGTGAGCTAAAGAATGATGATGGATTAAACCCAGATCAGTTGACTGGGGGTGAGTGTTTGATTTGCTCTAACGCTCCGTCCATCATCCCCTTTGGTATCGCTTTGTTCGCCCTAAGTTGGCAGGGTATGCCCAGACGTGGGTCCCTTGCTCACTTTGCCACTGGATTCAAGATAGCCTGGCTGATGAGGGTTTTGAACCCGAAACCGGTCCCAGGATGCTTGTTTCCGGTCCAGGGATGACATGGCTTGGCAGTTCGGGCTGGACTGTTCCCATGAGGCACAGGGTCAGACTGATTTGCATATGGCCATGTCTGAACTGGGGTGTTGGAGTGAGCTAAAGAATGATGATGGATTAAACCCAGATCAGTTGACTGGGGGTGAGTGTTTGATTTGCTCTAACGCTCCGTCCATCATCCCCTTTGGTATCGCTTTGTTCGCCCTAAGTTGGCAGGGTATGCCCAGACGTGGGTCCCTTGCTCACTTTGCCACTGGATTCAAGATAGCCTGGCTGATGAGGGTTTTGAACCCGAAACCGGTCCCAGGATGCTTGTTTCCGGTCCAGGGATGACATGGCTTGGCAGTTCGGGCTGGACTGTTCCCATGAGGCACAGGGTCAGACTTATTTGCATATGGCCATGTCTGAACTGGGGTGTTGGAGTGAGCTAAAGAATGATGATGGATTAAACCCAGATCAGTTGACTGGGGGTGAGTGTTTGATTTGCTCTAACGCTCCGTCCATCATCCCCTTTGGTATCGCTTTGTTCGCCCTAAGTTGGCAGGGTATGCCCAGACGTGGGTCCCTTGCTCACTTTGCCACTGGATTCAAGATAGCCTGGCTTATGAGGGTTTTGAACCCGAAACCGGTCCCAGGATGCTTGATTCCGGTCCAGGGATGACATGGCTTGGCAGTTCGGGCTGGACTGTTCCCATGAGGCACATGGTCAGACTGATTTGCATATGGCCATGTCTGAACTGGGGTGTTGGAGTGAGCTAAAGAATGATGATGGATTAAACCCAGATCAGTTGACTTGGGGTCAGTGTTTGATTTGCTCTAACGCTCCGTCCATCATCCCCTTTGGTATCGCTTTGTTCAACCTAATAAACATAACATCTGCATTTACTGGTTGCGTATACATACAATATGCATTTTTAATGTATTAGCTATATAAATGCTAACTTAAGATTGGGTAAAATACGAGTAATATGACAAATTTACGTTTCAATTCTAACAACAGTACGGAGACCTCCCTTATTAAGGTTATGGAGGAGATTAGGTCGACTCTAGATCGGGGTGGCCAGGACCCCCTGATCCTGGTTGAGCTATCAGCAGCCTTTGATACTGTGCATCACAGGCTGCTGATGAAGCGGTTGGGTAGGATCGGTGTGACTGGAACAGCCTGGGACAATTCAACTCCTTCCTCTTGGGTCGGGAGCTATGGGTCAGACTAGCTGGGTTCTTTCTCCACTGTTTTCCCTTACTTGTGGTGTTCCCCAAGGATCATCTATCAGTTCTTTTCTATTTAACATCTATTTCACTCCCCTTGCTGAACTTATAAGATCATTTGGATTTGTTCTGACATCATATGCCGATGACACACATATTGCTGTGTCATTGGCGACAGAGGACAGGGGAGTGGCGGCGAGATTCTGTGACTGTTTGAAAGTGGTGAGACATTGGATGGCGAGGAACTGCCTCAAATTGAACTCTGCGAATACTGAGGTGCTGGTGTTCGGAGCCCAGCCCTTTTTTGGCCCGCCGATTGGTGGCCATCTGAGCTTGGTTTGCTTCTTTCACTTGTCAGATGTGTTAAGAATCTGGGAGTTTTAATAAACAATAAATTCTCTTACATCGACCAGGCTCATGCTGTGACATCCGCAGCTTTTTTCATCTTAAAAATGATTAAGAAAATTCTTCCTTTCCTACCTGGCCATCTTCAGAAAACAGTTGTTACTTCTCTTATTCTCTCAAAGGTCAATTATTGCAATGGGCTTTTTCTCAATGCTCATCAGCAGGCTTTCAATAAGTTGCAAACCTTAAAGATAGCTGCCGCTCGGGTGGTATGCAAAATTCCCAAATATCAGTCTGTCTCAATATTTATCTCCAAACTTTATTGGCTCCCTGTCAGACGGAGGGTCATTTTGAAAGCTTTGTGTACTGTGTTCAAGGCACTTCACGGGATAGGCCCTGACTTCCCTAGGAGGAGTTTTACTTGGCACTTACCAAGTCGGTTTTTGCAGTGCGCCTCAGCCAAACTGCTGATAATTCCCAGATTTAGATCTGCGAATTGGGGAGTCAACAGTTTTGTGCTTGGAGCTTCTAAAGCATGGAATGCCCTTCCTTTATATATTATAACCTTGCCCAATCTCCTCGCATTTATGAAGGCATTAAAAACGTGGCTTTTTTCTGCATGTTAACCACCCTCCTTGATCCATTCCTGCATTTTATCACCCAGCAAGACACCCTTTCGGGCTTGTGAGCACTTTGCAAGAACACTTAACATTAACAATATTAACATTAACATCTGTTTGTCAAGATCTTTCTCACTCTCTGAGACCCTTGTGAAAATTTTGTGATGAAGCAGATGGGGTTATGATTATCATTAACTGGTTTGCTGGGTCCATACAGAGTCTTTTCTCTACTGGTATTGTATGCTCATTTGCTAGCCAAGTTCAAATGTTTGTCCGAATAACTCTAGCTTTGACTCTTCTCTTCATTTGTCTGCAGGTTTCAACATAATCCTCCTCCAAGCTGCACTTACGCTTTGCTCGGAGGAATTCCCCAGAAGGGATACTCCACCTGAAATTGGGAGCATGACTACAGCATGCATGAAGAATTGAGTTGCCTACAGTGTCTTTACTAAACAATTTAGAATGTAGAGAATTCCCTGTTACTGTCAACTGAAGATCCAGGAAACTGCTGTATCCCTACTGTGGGTCATGGTGGGTCAAAGTGTTGATTTACATTTTTGGAGTTCAAGGTCTCTGCAAATTCGGAAAGGTCTTCTTCCTAGCCATACTAGATGCAGAAAATGTCATCAATGTACCGGAGCCAGACAACTATCTGGCTGGCCCATCATGACATGTCTGCTTCCCAGAGCACCTGCTCCTCACACCAGCCCACCAACAAGTTGGCGTAGCTGTGGGAGAAACAGGTGCAGATCACCGTCCCCTGTGCCTATCTATATAGAACCTTGCCAAATAGGAAGATGTTCTCTGTGAGACAAATTTAAATTATCTCAAGAAGCATGTGGGTGTGGGCCAGGAGATTAATCTTGTGGGCTCTTAGAAAATACTTACACACTGCAAGACCATCTTTGTGACGGATGCTTGTGTAAAGACTCTCTACATCAAAACATACCATGACGTAAGAGTCTTCCCAATTCAAATTCTCAATCTTAGTTAGAAAATCTTTCGTGTCCCATATGTATGAATGTTATACTGTTTACAAAAGGAAAAAGAAATTGATCTACATAGATCGACGCATTTTCAAAAAGAGTATTCTTGGATTAAATGATTGTTCTTCCAGGAGGTCATGTCTTAGTTTTGTGAATCTTGGGGAGTAAATACAATGCCGCAAATTTGATGCAGCAAGAAACCAACTAGCCAATGATTCAGTGCTGGACTCAATGGAAAAGAGAAAGGGAAACTCCACTACCAGTCTAAGCTCATAGACATAGTGGCACTGAAAGCTGTTCTAATACTCTTGTTCTTATGAACTTCTCATTTTTAAGGTAACATTCACAAATAATTAGCTATAACATGAGGTCTATCCTGTGTCCCCCCTGCCGTCCGCAACCAACCAATTGTCTCCCCTCTGCTGTGAGCATGCAGCTGACCTCCTCCTACGCTGCCTGAAAGAAAAATATAAATTAATTATTTTGTTTCAAACTTTGGAGCCACTTGTGGAAAGGAGAACATATTTTTCAATTGTGCTTTGCAGGATGACATGATCTGTGCCCCAAAAACCAGGACATGTATTTAAAATTGAGAAAATCGTCGGGTCCTCCGGACAGCCCTCTTAAAAAACAACAGTACTGTCGGGGGAAATCCTGTATGTCTGGTCTACTTATCATAGAATGCAGGGTCCGCTTTTGTGTTGGATTCTTTTCTCTCCCCTGCCAAAACCCCTCAAATTTGGAGTTTCTCAGTCCCACTCTATATAATGTATATATGTCACCTTTGGCCTCCATTATTAAAGCCTTCATATTCAGGTTGTCTCCTATGTGGACGACACTCAACATATTTTTCGTTAGGGGATTGCCCGGCAATAGGGCAGGAAACTTTTCAATGTTGAAGGTGGTGGAGCGGATGAACCAGAACAGGGTGTGTTGCAACTCTTCTAAAATGGATATCCTCCTTTTTAGAGATGAGGATACCGGCTGGCCTAATGACTTGTAGCCATTTGAACTAGCCCGGCCCCAACCTCAGCATTGGTGGTAAAAAAATCTTGGGGTAAAATTTGATGACAGGCTTTTCTTTTGTCTCCAGATCACTTCCCTGGCACGAATATGCTTTGCTTTGATTTATGCTCGGAGGAAGACATTAGACTTTGTTCCTGTCGATCAAACGGAAAACTATTGTTCATGCGGCTATTACCTCCAGACTGTACTACGCCAATGCTTTATTTTTGGGTCTGCCTGCCTATCTGATTACACATTTGCAGGTAGTTAAAAATACAGCTGCTAGGTTGATCTTGGGGTCCCTAGACACCACTTGTTAGCTGCCATCTCAAAGAATTACACTGGTTCCAAATTGAGAAGCGGATCATTTTAAAGGCACTGGTGCTTGCTCTTTTCATGGGGTGGCCCGAAGTATCTTTGTAGGAAGCACTGTCCCTATGTACCTGCTCTCTCTCTTAAATCTAAGAAGGCATTGCTGCTGACAACACCTAGATTTCGCCTTAAGTCTAGCAGTAGCCACTCTTTCACTTATCTGGCTACCAAGGCATGGAAGGACTTTCCCCTCTTTCTTCGTAGAATCTCTACTAAAGCTCAGATAATCAAAAAATAGCTTAAGACCTGGCTTTTTTGTCAGTAGGTGTCAGTGTGGTTGGGTTATGTTTATTCCTTGTAGTGCCGGGACTCCAGAGTTGGGCAGCCGTGTGCTTTATAAGTGCTATTGTTTGCATGTGAGTATGGATCTGAGAGTTTCCTATAAATATACAGGTCTCAGTTTGCCCAAGCAAGTAATCAGAGCTTTAGGGGTCTCAATTTACCCAAGGGACTAATCAGAGGTTATTGGCTCGTCTTTCCTGTATAAACATGCAGGAGGACAGAAGGCAGAAGGTGGGGTGCAAGGCGCAATATCCTGACATTTCCCCCAAAACCCTTTACCGGAAGTCTAGAGCTTTAGGGTAGTTCCACCACATGTGAGACATCGTGCCCCTCTCTCCACACACCTTCCAACAATCATCAGACAACCCAAGTATTGCCATCAACAAAACTGGGTTGAAATACCACCTCATTAATTTTTTTAAAGACTTTTCTTCATATTACGAACTAATTGAAGACTTAGCTGTCCAGTCCCTTATGATACATTTCACCTACACCTCAGCACCAAGTTCTTCCTCCTATTTGTCCATATATTGAAGTTTCATTGTTGTTTGAGTCTTCCTGTACAGCTATACATATACTCATTCCTCTGAAGTTCCTAAAATCGCTGAAAAGAGATTTAATGGGGGGCCTTTTCCCAGCTCCCTCGTTCCCTGTGTCTCTCTGATCCCACCCATGTAAAAGGTGCAATAATTTGAAATCATCAACATGGCATACCTCTAAGGTTGGCATGCATGACTCACCACCAAGCAATACTTCATTGGCATATAGGTCTCCCAGCAGTGGTGGATACTATTGCTTCCAGTTCCTGAAATGTAGGTCATCAAGGTGTAAGGGAAAATCAGGATTGTGGATTATAGGACTAATGGGGAAAGGGTAGGACATTATATTGCCTCTTTCGACCACCCCATCCCAATAGTTTCATAGTGTTGTTACGGAGTACAAAGCACAGTCATCAGTAAACCTATGGCAACGATTGAGCCATTGAATAAGGTACAAAGGAATGCTGGTGTATGCGGCCTCCACCAAAAGCCATTATTTAGAATATCGGTGTTTTGGACCATTCAAGAGCTGGTCTCAGCTGGGCGGCCATTATGTAATTTTCCACACTATGGGATGCTATGTACCCCTTCTGCTTTAGTTTTAATTAGTGCCTCTTTCTCTATCTTTAGAGACTTTTTCAGCCAACTAAATTCCATAAATTTTCATTGGATGGAACAAAATACATGCATTGGGAACTTTAGTGGGAGAGTTTGTGCTACGTATAATAGTCGAGGCATTAAAATATATCAGGGGAGGTTACACAGATGGTATTTCCCGCTCAGTCTCCATTGTATGTGACGTATAACAGTCGAGGCATGACATTCATTTTGATGCACTCCAAACGCCCAAACCAGGATATCTCCAACCGACCCCAATGGTAGAGGTGCTGGTATAGTGTGTCTAGCACATGTGGTACATTACAGCCATATTAATCATGGGTGGAAGGGGAAGATGGACACCCAGGTATTTTATTGGTCCCTTGGTGCAATCAAAGCCTGCATCCATCAGCGGTTTCTCATTCTTATGTGAAAGGTCAGATATCGTCATGCCAATTGATTTGGAATAATTGTGTTTGAAGCCAGATGTTTCAGAGAAATGTCTGATCTCTTCAGTTAGTCCTGGAAAGTTATAAAACTACATAACAGAGGATATTATCTGCAAATAGAGCAACCCTATGATGGCCATTATCTTTTCGCAGTCCTTTAATATCTTTATTATCGCGTCTATTTTGTATGAGAGGCTCCATTGAAAGGACGAAAAGAAGTGGAGATAAGATGCACCCATGTCCTTCTAGTCAAGTGGATCTCAGCTGAATATTCACCGTTGACCAAGACACATTTCTTCATTGTCAAGCATGGTTTGTCCTGTACAGAATATTCCAAATCATACTTAATCCTATCAAATGCTTTTTCAGCATCTATTGTGAGAAGAGTTATCTGGGTGTTAGTCAATTCTGTGGTATTGACCCCATAAACTGCTGAGCAATTAGTGTCCCAAGTCTGTCTTTTTTTTTTTACAAAAGCAGATTTATAAGGTGATATCAAACTGGACCATAGTGGGTTTACATGCATTACCATTATTCTCATGGTTATCTTCATGTCCATGTTTAAAAGTGCTGTTGAGTCCTTCTCTCATTTAAGCAGCAAGGTCACGGTATCCTCAAGCATCATGTCTGTTACTTCACCAGTGAGGACGAAAGTGATTCAAAATCTTTGTTAAACGCCCCACCAAAAAGCTTTTAAAAGTTTTATAGCAAGTGGCAATAAACCATCTGGTCGAAGTGTCTTAGGCTTTCCTATCTTTTATGAGAAGAAGTCAAGAAGGAAACCCCATCTATATAGTATTTTTGCATTTTGAAGGTGTAAGGTTATTTCTCTCATGTCTCTGTGCTTGTTAAGTGCTGCTCAGAATACATCCTGAAACAAGGAGATTGTGTCACCATCAAACTGAATTTCATCACGTTTTGTGGGCACTGTTCAGGATGTTCTTTTAGAGCTGAAAGAAGAGGACCCTGGTCAAAACATCAGAGATTAGAGCCCTCTTGCTGGAAGACAGAAAACACATGATTGCTTGCAATCGAGAATTATTTCACAGTCATCTTCCATCCATAGCATATGGCGAAACAGATGTTGAACATTTGCTTCAAGTTTGGGGTTTGCAGCTGATTTGTTGTTGCCTTGAATGCAGCTAATGTTTCTGTGGATTCTGTTTTCGATATCTTCAATCATTTGAAGAGTGGATTTGTGTTGGTGCTCCAGTTTTTTTTACCAGCTCTGCCAGGCCATCTTCATAATGTGCATATTCAGCCAAATTGATTTCCACTTTCCGCATAGATTGTGTATGGGCCCTGGGGACTGGTCTAGCTAGCTAATAAGCAACAGAACATTGCCACCAGTGGAGCATGCATGGTCCTTGAGAGGTCTGCTGGTTCGGGACCCGCAGCAATTCTTATAAATACTTGTTTGGCTCCACCCAAACGTGGGAGTCCAGCACCTGAAGAGGTTCAAGTAAGCAGAGTGAAATGGTCGGTTCCTCACCACCTCATCTAGGTACTGTAAGGGCCACTTCTCAAACACATCTGCTGTTGGATGTAGCCACCTTCAGTCAGGCCGCCCTGGTGACAATTGTCACCTCTGGTGCAGCACAAGCTATGCAAAAATGATTGACTTCATTTGTACTGGTGTACCGTGCAAATCTCTGTCGGGTTGATCCAGTTGCAGCATTGAGGCGGCCAGTCCATCAGTTGGCCCCCAGGAGGTCAGTTATGTACATCTCTGACTCACCACCATGTAAAAGCACCTTGTGGATATCACATGGATGTTGGCACCTTCTTGGCCTGCTGCCTTACCATCACATGGAGGGGGGGTCATTTTAATTAATCTATAGAAAAGGCAAATATAGGAGAGGGGATTGGGATCTCAGCTCTTAAAGTGCCACTTTTTTTCCAGTGTTTAAAAGAGCCATCTTAAAGTCTGTTTTATATCTCTAGGAGCTCATACATAGACATCAGTAGAGACATGTCCTGTCAAATCTCCTCTCAGACCATGCCCGCGTCTGATGTCGGTTCTAATGATGTCATCAATATGGTAAACATTGACATTAAAACTTACAAATTCCTACCTCTCTTTGGTCAAAAAATGTTGGGAAATATGTGCTAGGAAAGCAGGAAGCCACCATTTGACTTGGATGGAAGAACAGAGCAGTGGGAGCAGAGAGCAGCAGCAGTCAAAAGATTGAGACTGCGTGCTCAAGGTGTAAAGGGTGAAGTGAGGTAGCCCTTCAAAGACCACTCCCAGTGCTGGCCTTACAAACCCTTTGCAAATTTGACTCCTAATGCTTTTTGCACTTACATTGATTTAAGAACTTTAAAAGACTTTCTTTTCGCTTTCTTCATTAGCTTCACACAAAGTTTTCCATACCAAAAGGCATATTTTCATGGTCTGGCTTAACAGCGCAGCTGCGCCAGACAATTATGTGAGAAACAACAGGGGCTTTGGCTCCACCCACATGGTAGCCAGGAGTACATATTTTGATTGGGAGGAAATTGTGTGGTTCCACTTAAAAAGTACTTGCCCACCACACAGCTGTGATCATTTTATTTATCCAGCTGCCTGAGCTTGAACTTTCAGGGGCACACACATGATATTGTAATGCTATTAAAATGTCTTAGATAATTAAACATTTTATGGTGTACTTTTCTGGCAGCAGTACAGATGGGAGGAAGGCAGTCATTAACCTACATGTATTTTTAGGTGTGACCTTTAACCTATACCATTATTATTCTATAGTTATGTGCTTCCACTCAAATACATATCCATTCCAATGCTATCTACTTGCAATACTTCACAGTACCATGCAACATTCTTTTAAAGCCAGACCTATTGGCATTGCCAATGGTACTTGTTTCATTCTTCTTCCGTAGAACATTTAAGCAGTTCTACCCATCTCTGTGCCATAGTAGAGTGCATGTTAGGGCAGGGTTTCCAAAACTGTGGGTCGGGGAAGTCCGAGCAATAAATAAAGATGCCCTTAAATTCTGTGTTTATATTGTCATTTACTGGTGCTTCAAAATCAGAAGTCAAAAGTCAGGCTACGTCTTCTGACAAATTCTTACTTATTCTTTTAACATGGACATTGGTGTTTAATTTTCCTTATCTGACTGCAAAGTGAGAGGAGTTTTTAAAGTGAATTGTGTGCCAATCGCCCTGCTTATGTCCAATAAAGGTAGGTGGGTCGTGAAAGTTTGTTGTTCTAAAAATTGAGCAGTGGCTCTAAGAAGTTTGGGAAGCACTGTCAGGGCATTCCTTGAAGATGACAATGGGCTGTCAACACTTACTCCTCATAGGATCGCCTCACTCGTTATCTTATGCAGTAACACCAGGACCAAAAGCTCTAGGCAGTACTCTGAAGGGCATCTCATGTAAAGGGCCTCTGTGCTGTTTATTAAAACCCAGTTTAGTTATAGTTCAGAGTCTGACTTGTGCATCACTCGTCATTTCTATCAGAGCCCTTTGGGCCTGGCTTCCAGCTCGGACCGGGCTACCATGTGGACTAGCAGTCGGAAGTAGCTTGGGAAAGTGCCACGAAATGCGCAAAGATTTGCACTGCAGAAAGCTGCACTGGCGCTAACCGCTTGAGCTCCTGTTGTTTGCAGTTTAGGTTTACACATGTGCTTCGCACACTTTGAGAGGTGGAGAGTGTGGTTTTAGTGTTGCTCATATTTCCTTTGTTGCAGTGAGAGTGGCACACGTTTGTTTGGAGTCTATAGTGTGTTCACTGGTAAATGTTCATGTGTTGCATTCTTCTAGCTGACAGGTTTATTTTATACTAGGAATTGTGTCTGTTTTATGTAAGGTTTGTCGGGTCTAATTTTGCTTTTATGCATTGTTGACTTTTCAATTTTAAAGCTGTTTTAACGTTTTTATGTAGATCAGACCCAGCCAGAGGTGCCAGACAGCAGTGTGCGTGGATGAACTATTTACTGACTTTTTATGTATTTACTTTACATTGCTATGTAGTTGACAAGAGTCGTTGCGTTATGCATGATACATTCAGCAAATCTAGTTGTTTAGCCAAAGGAGCATTGCGTTCGGTGACTTGCAGTTTCACAGTACTATTAGCATCATAAGTAAGGGCTCAGAAAACCATAACTTTCACAGTGTTGTTGATTAAAAGCTGAAAGTGACCGAAGGTGTGACATAGGATGGGACCTTGTGGAAGCTATGCATTAACAGAGCAGCAAGTGTCGCTTTGAAAGAGTGTCATGCCTTCATTTACTCAAAGCTATTGAGAATTCAAAATCATCAACTGTTCTGGGTTCCTTTGGGCTAGGAACAGAACTACAAAAGGTATGCACACTGTGGTCAGCCCAGTGCTTCATTTGTTCCAGGGTGTGCAGGTGGTCGGTGCTGAAACACATTGTTTTTTCGAGAAACACTTTTTTTTAATTAGCCTTTGACCCAGAACATGGGTACTTGCAAACATTTTCCCAGGGGCCACAAAGTATGGTCTGTAGTGTGACTGATGTCTGTACTGATGGTGGTAGTAGAAGATCCAGGTGGGCCAGGGGATGTGTAAGGTGGTCATAGGCGAAGCGAAGCATGTACATCTAGTGGCAGAATTGCACAATGTGCAACCAGAAAACTTGGGGTCTTTCCCGGCTTCCCCTGTGACCAAATTGTGTGATCTAGGCATTTGTTTCACTTTGCCTCCTTTTTCTTCATTATCACGTGTAAGAGGATCTTGAAATACATGAGTTCAGAATGTGCACTTTACAAAATCTTCTCCTGTGTTTGATTTAATAAACTGAAAAATGTTGTTCATGTATGATAGAAACCCAGGCCACACAGAGGGTGCTCATGACAACTGACTTGCCACTTGATTCACTATTGCCATTGTTGTCAGGGTGAGTGAAAGCATGACTTTTTCTAAATTCAGGTTTCTAAACTATCACTTAAAAAAAAAACTGTCAATGCTGTGATATGATTCGAGGTACTAAGGTGAAACGCTTCTGCATGTTAATGAAAACACTTTTTGCATTTTGAAGAGACTTTTTTACACGTTTGTTGCAAGTTGTTTTTAAAAATTGAGGTGTTACTTAAGTGGTCCAGGACACCATAGTTACTTCCTAGCTACAGTTAACCTGTTAATGAAAGGGTACCAGTTTTTTAGGTTTCGCCTGCACAGTGCTTGTGAAATCTTTTGTATTAAATATATATCTTAAAAGGGGCTTACGTCCCGCCCCCTGGCTTTCATCACTTTTCATTGGCTCCTGTGCTCGCCACTTACATTTCCTCTGTTTCTATTGGCTGTAGCACTCTATTTCCCTGCATCGTGTTGTTCCTCTCCTGTGCTTTTCTTATCAGTTTCCCAGCGCCGAAGTACTGTTTCCATCTGCTTTTTTAGAACTATATTTTAAAGGCTTTTACCTGCACAGCATGCATTTACAGCATTTATTTACAGCATCTGCCTGCGTTGCATGCATTTGAAGCTCTGAACGCGGACCCACTTTCAGATGAACTTCATGTGCCTTGCCAGTTTGAATGCCGGATCTTTTTATTATTATTACTTTCATCATTCAGATAGACTAAGGATTGGAGCACACTCCTTTCCACATTACTTTCCTCGTTTTCAGTGTTTTGTGGCCTTTCCATCTACGGCTAAAAATAAAATAAATTTGTGCCGTTCCAACTCACTCCTTGTGGCTACTGTTTGTCAGGTTTGTTTTGAAGACAAGTCCGTGTAAATAATCTGTGCATGTTTGCACTCATTTAAAGTGTGCTTTTGTTTATTTCATTCACTACTTGGCATTTCACAGTTTGTTTTAGCTCATCACATTTCTTACATCCTTTCAATGAATATAAAAAAGGTTATGAGCTTGGATAAAGTGTTAAATGCAAAGTATCCGCTCCACACGCATTGTCAATATTTTAGCAAGCTGGATACTTTCCTTATTTTTTGCGGAAATTCATCGTACTTGTATTCACCATAAAATAAAACATACTCGGATTCACTAAAAATCCAACCACTATTCATTCAAAAAATTTAACAAAGGTTATGAGCTAGGAGAAAGTGTTAAATGCAAATTAGTGAATTATACCCACAGATGCGAGTTTGTTTTCACACAATCTCTACGTCAAACACATACTGCCGTCTTTCTGAGGTTTCAGACAGTAATTTACTGTGGGCTCCATTTTACTATGCTGATTTACAGTGCTTAACACTTTTTATGAGCACCTCGACACTGTTCCCTTTTATGAGACGTTATTCGCTTTTACAAAACCTGATACCATCCCTTCGCAAGGAAGAGACAGCCACATTGTATAACAATTGAAAGACTGCTTCCTTTTCACTTTGAAGGTAAAACCAAAACTAGACAAGGTTTTAGTGTCCTTCAGTTTCGGCAACAATTTATACCACATAATGTTATCGTCTTAGCACGCATTGTCAACGTTTTTAAGAGCTATGCTATTTATTAGGTTTTTGTGTGTAATGACTACTTTTTAGTAATGTGACTGTAAATTATTTAAAACATAAAAAATATATTTTGTAGACTTTCTCCCATGACGAATGCACACATTTACAGCGTTCTTTGACAAATTTATTTATTACGTTTCTTAGAAGGCTTAGTTTAGATAAAATTCAGTCTTCGCTTTCACCACACTCCTTTCAAATAATGTTTGTTTGCTTTCTTTTGAAGTAGAGTCTTTCAAACAACTGTTCACCTGGATCCACATATTAACAGCGTGATTTTGTTTCAGCTACAATATTGTTGGACTATTCTTTTCATATTACTACGCATTGTGCATATTTTTGAGAGCCGTATCCTTTTAACGTGTTAGACCGCATTGAGTTCTTAAAATAATACAAGCATATTTGGGAAAACACCTTTTATGAAATATATTTGGGGAGCATAAATGACTAGAAATCTATGTTATACATTCCTTTTCTTTACTTTATATAACTTTGTCACATTTATTACGTGGAACCACACATGCACTATGCAGATTTAACTGAATAAATTCAGTATTTAACATTTAAACACGTGTTCTCCTTGTTTCTCTCCACCACGCGACGGACCACTTTGGCTCTTTGTGTTCCTGTACAGTGTGTGCACTTGGAGCGCCTACTTGCTTAACAGGCAGTCAGAAGTGCAGTTATCTTGCAGGCAACAGGGTCATTATTTGAATGGTGCAACAGGTGCAGTGACACCGGGGACAAAAGCTGTGAGAACTCCTGTAAACACCTAATATTGCTATATTTTAGAACTAAACAGGCACTCATAAGTGCAGCTATCTACCAAGGACTAGGGCCATAATTTCAATAGTGCAGCAGGGGCAGTGGCACTGGGACCAAAAGCTCCAGGCACTGCACTAAACCCAAATTATTGCCATATTTTACAACTAAACAGGCAGTTATAAGTGCAGTTATCTTTCAGGGACTAGGGTCATGACTTGAATGGTGCTGCAGGTGTTGTGGCACTGGGCCCAAAAAGTTGTCAGAACTCCTCTAAACACCTAATATTTACATATTTTAGTACTAAACAGGCAGTCCCAATTGCAGTCATCTTGCAGTTAAAAGGGGCATATTTTAATTGGTGCAACAGGTGCAGTGGCACTGGGGCCAAAAGCTCTGGGGACCCCACTAAACGCAGACTATTGCTAAATTTGAATACTAAGAAGTTAGTCACAAGTGCAGTTATCTAGCAGGCACTGCGGTCATAATTTTAATGGTGCAGCAACACCATGACCAAAAGCTCTAGCCACCCCACTAAACACCTAATATTGTTATATTTAACAACTAAACAGGCAGTCACAATTGCAGTTCCCTTGCAGGCACTAGGGACATGATTTCAATGGTGCAGCAGGTGCAGTGACACCGGGGCCAAAAGTTATAATAACTCCTCTAAACACCAAATATTGCTAGATTTTATTACTAAACAGTCAGTCACAAATGCAGTTATCTTGCAGACACTAGGGGCACGATTTGAATGGTGAAGCAGGTGGAGTGGCACTGAGCCCAAAAGTTGTCAGAACTCCTCTAAACACATAATAGTGCTATTACATCAATTAATTCTATTATTTCCCTCTTTCATTTCATTTTTCAAAATGTTGCTATTACTTACCCGCACTAGACCACTAGTAACAGCACAATATATTGTCTTTTTGTCCATAAACAAGTCATAACACTTTAACAGACTTTCTGTAACTTACATTGTACAACTACTCAGCAAGCTACAACTTACAACAAAAAACAGCTTATTATTAATCACATAGGCAAATGTATATTATGAACATGTGTGAACATAGGGGGATGTATATTATGAACATGTGTGAACTGTTATGTCAACATTAAGTTATGTGCGTTGTCAAGATGTAAAATGTGATATCTAAGATACGTTATTTGGTGTCTGTATTTGCAAAACAATCTTTACAACCAACTGTAACATGCAAGATTCTGCTATGCTTTGAAGTAAATCTAGGCTACGTCCTACTTTTGAAAACCACAAACTTGTGAAGCATACTTTCTTAATCGTGTGTAGGGGGACCATGGTATTGAACGCATGCGCATATTATGAAAAATAACCCACAAGAGGAAGTTAAAGAGTCAGGAAGTGCAGGGTGGTGAAAGAGCGAGGCATGTGGTGGAATAAAGACTAGGCAGCCTTGGTATTCAGCAAACCTGGTATTCAACAGTGCCAGCAGCAGGCTCCTAAGAACAATTTTGGGCCCCTGCACTTATTTTTTACAAATTTAACACCGGGTCAGGCAAAGCACTTTATCATCTTCTTAAAGTCATGTGGTTTATGGGTAGTGTCAACAAATCTTCAAATGTATCGCATTTGTTCCTCTGTTAAAAAATTGAATGAAATCCAATCAAAGCTGGTATGGACCATTGGCCACGTGATCAACCAGTAAAAATGTGGCCAACACCATATAAGATAAACTTCTGGGCAGTGGAACTGATGATCCGGTACTTGTCAAGTATCAAACTGGCCTTAAGGCTTGCAGCCAAACTTAGCCCGACCCATAGCGCCTTGGTTATTCCTTCTACCTTCTACCAGTTTTTGTACAATGACTTGTCTCCTGTAACATGCATGTATGTTCTTTAGCACAGACTGTGATGGAGTTTACCATTCTGTGTTGTGGCAGGGGTTAGTCTATGGGCATTCCCACACCCCATGGAGTTAAATAATTCTACAGGCACTGAGGGCACACCAAGTCTTATACACTGTTATTTGGATTATGGTTCACCTTAATAAGTGTGTCCTGGCCAGCAAATTTTGACATCTAGGGTATTAAGCAGGGGAGCGCTCTTACGCATCATCTTTCTAGCAGAGGCGGCTGGTGATCTTTAAAAGTGGTGGGGCATACTACATGCCAGAAGTTCACCCATTTTTTTAAAAATTGCCTTGAGAGTTGCCCATATATTAAAAATTATCTTCATTGTGCCAATGCCAGCATTTTGTTATGAGTACCCCACATGGCAATAATTACATACAATATTCCAGTAACAGAATTTTGCTGGTATTGCACGAATAATGTGGATGGATCATATGTCAAACATTACCTCCAGTATTTTAGAGGCAGCATTTTATCATCGTTTACCTCCCCCAACTCTCCCACTCGTACCCAATATGCCATGGCTGCCATCGCTAAGGCAAAGAATTGCCTCCAGTATCCCAGGACCAGCCATTCAGGGTCTGCATTTTGCCTTGGGTGACCTCCCTTATGCCAAGAATTACATCCACAGTCCCAGGGAAAGCATTTTGCCAAGGTGCCAAGAATTTCCTCCAGTATGCAAGGGCCTGCATTTTTCCACATGTGCCATGCCAAGAACTGCCCCAAGTATGTCACTGCCTGCATTTTACCATGGCTACCCTTTCTTATGGTGTGAAATATCTCTAATATGCCAGCAGCATGTTACCTTGGGTGCTGCCATAAACACAGAAGTATAGTGAGTATGCTATTGTCTCACAATCATAAACACACACACACACACACACACACACTCTTACTCGCTCACTCTCTCTCACTCATACTAAATTACAGTTACTCACACAAAAACATACTCATACTCACTGATTCACGGTCTCACTCAAAAACACACTCACCCTTTCACACCCAATGACTCTGGGCCCTGGTGAAACTGCACCTCCTGCACCATTGATAGCTACAATCTTAATACCCTTCCAAGCCTTCTCACAATCTCCAATCACTCACTCCTTAGGATGCACTCACACTCTTTCACCCACTCCCTCGCACTAACTTACACTTATTCATACACTCTCTCAAACCCAGGTTCCCACTCACTTTCACTCTCATTGATACACTCAAATACATTCACACTCACTCTAACTCAATCTCAGTCACTGTCAATCACTCACAAACACAGTAACTCATACACACACATGCACAGAGCAACAACATTTTTCTTTAATTACCTTGCTTCCATAGATGGCACCTTGGAGTCTCCATAGTAGCATCAGAGCAAGAATCTGGTGCTGGGCATTAGAACCAGCAAGCTATGATTCCCAATGATGAGCCAGACTGAGCAGCAAGGACAGTTTTAACCCTTTTTCTGCTAGGCCTCACCCCCCCCCCCTTGTGCTAAGCCTTTTTTTGGCTATTTGCGGTAGTTCGTGCTTAGGCCCCTGTAACTTTTTGTCCACATAAGATATCCACGCCAAATTTGCGTCCTTTTTTTCCAACATCATGCGAATTTGAAAGGTACCCAGGGTTTGTGGATTCCCAGACCCAGAAATTAGCCAAAATACTTTTTCCCCATTTAAAAAAAAGAACTTTCCATCACAGAAATGTGAGGAAAATATGATTTTTTCAGCTAAATTTGAGGTTTGCAGGGGATTCTGGGTAGGAAAACGTTGGGGGATCCACGTAAGCCATACCTCCCTGGACCCCCCCGGATGTCTAGGTTTCCGAAATGTCTAGGTTTGGTAGGTTTCCCTAGATGGCCGCCGAGCCGGCGGTCAAAAACTCAGGCGACCCCCCTTGCAAAACCAGGTAGTTTTGTGATAGGTAATTTTGATGTCTCCACAATACGTTTTGGGCCCGTCCCTGCCACCAGCATCTAGCCCACGCACACAAGTGAGGTACCTATTTTATCGGGAGACTTTTGGTAATGCTGGGTGCGTGGAAGTTTGTGGATGCCCGCAGATTCCAGAACTTTCCATCCCAGAAATGTGAGGAAAATGTGATTATTTCTTCTAAATTTTAGGTTTGCAGGCGTCTGGGTAGGAAAACGTTGTGGGATCAACGCAAGCCATACCTACCTGGACTCCCCCAGGTGTCTAGTTCTCAGAAATGTCTAGGTTTGGTGGGCTTCCCTAGATGGCCGCCGAGCCCGGGGGCAAAAACGCAGATGACGCCCCTTGCAAAACCAGGTAGTTTTGTGATCGATCATTTTGAAGTCTCCACAATACATTTTGGAGTGTTTCCTGTCACGGGCACGAGGCGTACCCACAGAAGTGAGGTACTATTTTTATCGAGAGACCTGGGGAACACTGGGTGGAATTTTGTTGCAGTCCGGTGAGCCTACAACCTTTCCACACAGAAAAGTGAGGAAAGTGTGATTTTTTTAGCTACATTTGAGGTTTGCAGGGGATTCTGGGTAGGAAAATGTAGGGAGATCCAAGCAAGCCGCACCTCCCTTAAATTCCCTCGGTGTCTAGTTTTTAGAAATGTTTGGGTTTGGTAGCTTTCCCTAGATGGCCGCTGAGCCGAGGACCAAAAACACAGGTGACTCTCTCGCAAAACCAGGTAGTTTTGCGATCGATAATTTTGAAATTTCCACAGCACGTTTTTGGGTGTTTCCTGTCGCGGGCGCTAGGCCTACCCACACAAGTGAGGTACCATTTTTATCGGGAGACCTGGGGGAACGCTGGGTGATATGAAATTTGGGGCGGCCCGATGATCCCACAACTTTCCCACACAGAAAAGTGAAGAAAATTTTATTTTATTAGCTAAATTTGAGGTTTGCAGGGGATTCCGGATAGGAAAATGTTGGGAGATCCATGCAAGCCACACCGCCCTGGACTCCCCCAGGTGTCTAGTTTTCAGAAATGCAGGTGACTCCCTTGAAAAACCAGGTCATTTTGTGATAGATGTGGGGACACCTGTGTTTTTGGTCCCGGGCTTGCAGACATCTAGGGAAACCTAAAAAACCCAGATATTTCTGAAAGCTAGAGGTGTGGCTTGGGTTGATCCCTCAACATGTTCCTTCCCAGAATCAACTGCAAACCTCAAATCCAGCTAAAAAGTCACATTTTCCTCCAATATCTGTGTGGGAAAGTTGTGGGAACACTGCACTGCATAAATTTCCTACCACTCAGCGTTCCCCTCAGTCTCCAGATAAAAATGATACCTTACTTGTGTGGATGGGCCAAGTGCCTATGACATGGAAGGGCCAAAAACGTGTAGAGATTGAGGGTGCCCAAGGCGGGTCCAAAGGCAGTTTGTTTTTACGTTTTTAGGCTGACACTACTTTGGGCACCCACGCAAGTGAGGTATCTGGAAACCAAGGGGAACGCTGGGTGGTAAGAAATTTGTGCCTGCGTGGTGATCCTACAACTTACCCACACAGAAATGTGAGGAAAATGTGACTTTGTAAGTAAATTGAAGGTTTGCGGCAGATTCTGGGTAAGAAAACGCTGGGGGATCCATGCAAGCCACACCGCCAGCCAAGAGTCAGTACATGCACACCGCCAGCCAAGCACCATCCATGCACACCGTAAGCCAAACACCAGTCCACACACACCAAGAGCCAATCTACACACATCGTCATCAAGCGCTAGTCCACACACACCATTAGCCAAGTGCAAGCCCACACACACGCCAGCAAAATGCCAGCCAAAAGTCAGGACACGCAGACCTTCAGCCAAACTCAAGTTCACACACACACAAACATTTCCTGTTTTCTAGTGGTTTTCGGAACACTGCTTGGGGGTAGATGAGACTAAAAATATCACTCAAACAGCCAAAATGTATGGGGCTTCTCCCTGACATGCCCATAAACATATCCCTGGTTCCTAGTGGGCTTTCTGCCCCCCCCCCCCGGAGGGGCAGATGAGGGGGTATTGCCCCGATCTGCCTTCCTGGGGGGGGCAGAAAGACTTTTTTGGGTGTGGGGGCATTAGCATGCCCATTCTGGGCAGACCCCAACCCTACGTATAAAGAAAACAACATAATCCCTGGTGCCTAGTGGGCTTTCTGTCCCCTAGGGGGGCAGATCAGGGGCTATTGCTCCCGGGGGAGGCACAAAGAATGTGGCAACTTTTTGGGGGGTTTCGGGCATTGGCATGCCCAATTTGGGCAGCCCCACCTCTACGTATAAAAAAAAAAACAATCCATGGTGCCTAGTGGGCTCTCTAACCCCCCCCCCCCCTCCCGGGATCAGATCAGGGGCTATTGCCTCCATATGCCTCCCAGGGGGGGCAGAAAGACTGTGGAATATTGGGGAAAGTGGGGGCATTGTCATGCCCATTTTGGGCAGCCCCTATTTACATTTTTTTTTTAAATCCCAGGTGCCTACTGTGCTTTCTCTCCCATCTGCCTCAGTGCTCAGGGGGCTGAGATAGCCCCCTGAGCACCGAGGCAGTGAAACTGAAACTGACTTTCAGTATCTCCGAAATGACGTCAGTGCGACGTGCGCGTCGATCGTCATTTCGGAGAAATTATCAGAACACTCTCGGGAGCTGGGGAAGCTCTTCCCCAGCTCCAGAGAGTGCTTTGACAGAATGGAAATCCCTCTGGTGCCCGCACCAGAGGGATTTTCTGTGCCATGTGCGCGGACGGCCTCTCTTTGATCTGCTTCCAGGCAATCCTTGCCCCGTAATCTTCTTCCTCTGTCTTTCTGTTTTCTGTGATTTTCCCTCTCTTGTTCTTGGGAAATGTCTGATGAGGAGAAATAAGTGGCGATCCTCAAAAATAAGTGCTGGTAGCTCACACGGGCAGTCACCGGCTCAAATGAATCACTGAGCGCTATATAAGAAGCTCAGACACTGCTTGGGATCCTGCCCCTGCTGCACTGTGTGGCTCCTCAACTGGTCTCAGGGATGCACTGGCGTGTGCCCTGACAGCCATATTTTGGAAGATATACCGTGCTGCCTGAGGCGTGTGCATGTCTGCTAAATAAAATGGATTGCACCTTTGTGAGGGGACCAAAGTTGAAGTATGCAATCTGGACACCCATCTGCAGAGTTTTGTATTGTAGCTCTGTAGCTGGATGCCTCAGCACCCTCAGCCCCACCCCGCCTCCTCCTGTCACCAGGAGCCTGGAGAGGAGGCCAAGAGGCTGACCTGCTGCACTGACAATGTCCATGATAACATGAAACTTCTGTTTTCATGAAAGTTGTTCAGTTAACTCTTTAGCAGCAGAGGCAAGGGGCAGAAAGTGGTGCTTCACTGGAGGCAGGGCAACCCCCTTAGCCCCTGATAAGGAGCGCTGCTGCGTTCTAGTTATAAGTAACTCAATCCTGACTTTGATAGGAAACAAGCTCCTAAAAGTTTGGACCTGACTAATCAAGTGCTTAAAACACAACTTCCTTGGCTGCTGTGTGGAGCCTGGCAGCAGGTGCTGTAGGGCAGAAAGTATTTCAGCAACTATTACAATACAAATGTAGTAACTAGGAGATTATTGAGTTTAGTGAAATCTGCCATCCCACTGGCAGGAGATAGAGAGGTTAATGAATAATGCAAAGTGTTTAATGATTATTTTATAAACCAGGGCTTTTATAAGCAGAATGTGCTAGACATTTTGGGGCAGATTTGCAAGCCCCTTTCGCCACTTTTGCGTCATTTTTAACATGGGAGAAGTGACGTACGGGTGGCGCAAGGGGCTTCTAAATAAGCCCCTTTGTTTCTCCAAAGCTCCATTTGAACTTCGGCTGAAAAGGGGAGTTTAGGGACAAGACATCGTACTTACGCATTATGTATTATTGCTATTCTATGACTTCAAGAAAACAAGCACCGAGAAGACAGTAGATCTCTCCTTTTGGCTTTGCCATCACCTTTACTAATGCTGTTAAGCATCTGCAAATGGAATATAATTGGTTATTGATGATGCTGAACAGCTTCGGCAAAAAAAAAAAAAAAAAATTCTTCATAGCTGTGAAGCTGTCTGCAACTTCATGGAGCGGTAGCTATTTAATGATATTTTTGAATTTACCATATCAAGATGATGTAGGTCTATAAAAGCGCATTTGAAGAAAGCTTCGGCCTAGTATCAAATTGCTGCTGCCAGATCCTCCTAAAACTTTAAGACAATTAATTAAAAATAAAAACAAAACTGGGAGTTGTGGCAGACCAACAGAGGAGTGACAGGGAGTAAGTAATGCTGCTGAGAAGCAGCAGGGACGAGTAGGGGTTTTACGTTATTGCAACACATGTGAGAACAGCATGACTCATTACACCGAAGTCACTACATT